>JAHBCN010001043.1:0-2500 GCA_019359885.1 Listronotus oregonensis
AAAATTGGGTAGTGGGAGTTTTTAGCTCCGCCCCCGTTTTTTTCGCCCGCCCCCTAATTTTAGGTAAATGCACTTTTTTCTAAATTAGCATTGTTACTAAATCTTGACACCATTCTGTTAAAGTTGTGTTTTTTTTTAAACTATTATTTCTTGCGGAGTTTTTTCATGTGATATACTGGAGAACAGAACAACAGAACAACCACGTTTTTTTTTGGCCGTTAAGACCGTCAAAATTGATGACACTGAGAAAGAAAAAAGTGAAAGCTGATTTTTTTAAGGCCCATTTTACACTATCGACGGTCTCTGACAAGATGTGTAGGATTTTGTACAATAAAATCTTTAAGTTTTGCCTAAGAAATTTAGGGTTGAAAACAAAGTTATATACTAACCTTAACGGAAAGCTTGTCTAGCAATGAAACATTTTCTATCTCGAATTGTAATCCATATATATAATTTGGTAATGTGGATATATTTATATGTAGGTGTATATATTTATTTGTCTGTCCACGTGATTCTGAAGTTATGGCTTAAGCTAAAATCATGAAATTTGGCAGCAGTGGCTAGAACCTAACGAAGCCCGTTTTTTGAATTTCGCCCCCGGGACAAAAATAGTAGCAAAAAAGTGTTTTTTTTACCGTTAGCCGTACGGAAGGCATCTTACGGAGACAGAGGCTACAATATTGTCTCTCGCCGGCGGAGACATGCTTTTCACTAGATACTAGAAAATACTAGATGTTTACCTTTTTCTGTCCCTTAGTATACCTATATAAGTATTTATAATAAAAGTTAAGACCATTTTTGGATTATCCTCAGCTTACAATGATTGAACAAGCAACAAATTCTAAATTCTTAGTAGATGCCATCCGAAAATTCCACGTAACGAATGATGCCGGTTCTTTGTTCGGTCCGTAAAAACAACCGAAATCATAGACTTTTGATGGACAGACAGCTCGAATTTTTAATGTGCGACTCCCTCAGGCTAGATTTGTGATGTGTTCGCTACGTCTCGACCCACAATAGATTTAATAGATATGTAAATGTACAGGGTGGACATTTATAAAATTAGATAAAATTAAATATTTTTGTTGGTTTTTATACCTACATTTAGCTGATTCAGTAAACTTTGTTTTCCTTTAGTTCCAGCATTGTATTTTGCATGTAGTATGTGTGTATGGCTAATGTTGGTTTTGGTTCTGTTAGTTTCACGGATAGATAAAGAAATTATACACGGTGCTCCTAAACCTTACGTTTATATTAAAGGGTTTGATTGTAAAAACCCTTTTAAGAAAAAAACATCTGGTAAAGATGTGTCCTCCAAGGCTTCTTTAACGATCTACCAGAGTGTTAAACTTTTGTTATTTTCGACAAGCCTTGTACGTACATTTCTTAAATATTGATTTTAAAATTGGCACATGATCAACTAAAAATGATGTTCATAAAATGACTAATTTATTTTTTTTAGGTTTCTAATTTCCAGTTGATGAACCTTTAAACCCTCCCGAACTTTTTTTCCGTCGCCATTGTTTTATTAATAGAATTAAATTGTCCATTTTATTGCCTAACTTTTGGGTTTTTCACTCTTTTTTAATATTTTGCACTGGTATAGTGCAAAATATTTGGGAAAACATGTTAAAATGTTCGAAAATTTAAATACAAATTTGGGAAAGGATTAAAGGATCAGGACCTGACAAGAAATTAACGCTCTGTAGAAATTTTAAAAAATATGCTGTGGTTATTTTATGAACATTGGTTTTAGTAGACTGTGTTCCAAATTTCAGAAATGTACAAGACATCATGTAGAGCGTATACAAAGCCGTGAAGGACACGTGTTAATAGGATATTTTTTCTACAATTACACCCTTTTATATGTACATGGGGTTTAGTAACATCCTGTATTTGATAAAGAATATAATATTACTGAGGTCAATCAATAGTCTGACATTAGCTAAATAGCATTGAAAATGCCAATGCGATCTCTTCAAAATACATCAGTACAACTGACGAAGGCGTGTATTCCCGGATTGACCACATTTAGCATCCCCAAACCGGTGCGACAATACCTAAGCACTTTTCCCTTATTTTAAAATAGGTAGAAAGGAATATATATATATAGAATGGCCAGCGCGCTCACCCGATTTAACACCCCTCGATTTCTTTTTATGGGGGTATTTGAAAGAAAATGTACGAAACAAGCCATCCGACTTAGAGATATTAAAAATAATAAAACCTACACAGGTCATTGACAGCGTTATAAAAAGTTCTTTTACGTTGGGGATATAGCCAAATTGTCAGTGGGCTTCAATTTACATTTTTAATTAAGTTAACATGTACTTTTGCTTTTTGAGCATACCTGTATAAACCTAAAAGTTGGCAAAATTTGTAAAAATGAAAAGTAAAAACGACCGGTAGAGTTGTTTTTGAAAATATACATGTATGTGAAAAAATCAGGATTGTTTCATTATTTTGCCCCCTGTCCAGATCAAATTTTACTTGATTTTAT
>JAHBCN010001043.1:7500-30000 GCA_019359885.1 Listronotus oregonensis
CTTCTACTTTTCGAATCGCCTTGGTATTCCCTGGTCCGGCTTGCCGTACGGTTTCATTGGTAAATCACAGAGAAAGCTGCGAATAAGATAGGCAACCAAACATACATTTGATTTATTTTGTTCATGTATTAATAGCCACATTCGGCAAATACAGTTTTGCCGATGAAAATAAAGTGAGGTTAGGTTTAGGTTCTCAATAAACTTGATGGAAGAAACCCACAGCGATTTTTATTGATATTTTTAGTATTATACTGGGAGTGCGTGTTGATCGATATATACCGTATATACCGTAAAAGAAGTTTTAGTGTAATTCCGTAAGAAAGTGTATTTTATTATTTTTATCTCACAGGTGTCAGGTAAGCCTTGTAATCTTGTAAATTTTTTAATTCCGACAAAAATGGAGATAACTCTCTAACGGCAAACGAACAGGGAGATGTAACCACTGTAACTAGTGATATTGTTCATTATATTTTAAATTTAAAAAGTGGACTTTCATCGTTTTCATTCGACGAGCAAGTTAAAATAATAAATAATGAGCGTCCGACACCCAAGATGTCAAACCTAATTAATACGGGAGGTAAAGTAAGTAACAGGGCTTTTTCAGAAAATTGGTATCAAAAGTAAGTATGCCTGGCTTACGGGAAGTGAAACAAAAAATAAATCGTTTTGTTGGCCATGTCTGTTATACGACAACTTGACAAAACTCTTTCGTGCTCTATAAAAGCATGATATATCAAAAGGTCATATTTACAGTGAACTTAAAATGATTTTTTTGGGTAAACAAAACATTTGCTTGTTAGTAAACAACGGAGCTCGGTTAGAAAATGTTAAACATAATGGACTTATTTAAGATAAAATATTAAAAACCACAAAAGAATTAAAAAACTCAAAAAATCAAAAAAATAAATAAAACACATTAAAAAAAACAAACAAAAATTAAAACTATTAAAAATCCTATATAATGAGCTACATAACGGAATGTTATATTTTATTGTTAGGTTTTCTGAGGAAAAAAATAAGTCATCCATCTGCCGACCCGGGCTGCGAACTCACGAGCCGCCACTGGTGTATGGGCAGACACAACAACTGCCTTAGAGCTTTGTTTTCTTTTAGATCATTGGATTTCTTCTCTTTAAAAAATGCACGCATGTTAAATTTTGTATATTTCTAAGGAACAACTTTTTACCCAACATTAACAAATACTGCACTATCTCTAGAAAGCGTTCTTCCTTCTTTTTCCAATGAGCTATATAAGTCCGTTATTTTGCTGCAGATATTTTGACTGCTTTTTTGTAAAAAAAATATTATACCAGAAATACTTAAGTATTAATGATCTTCCTTGCCCCAATACCGTTATACATAGTATCTTTTATCCTATTTTTTTGTATTTCATTTCTTTAAAAAATGCATAATTTGGATAGTTCAAAATCAGTGTGTCATAAGGCTTATTTTTTGTTTCAGGTATTTAGTTCCAAAGCAGAGCTTCAACTACACACGCAGGCGCATATGCGCGAAGCCAAACCCTACAAGTGTTCACAGTGTTGCAAAGCCTTCGCCAATAGTTCCTATCTCTCACAACACACAAGGATTCACCTTGGAATCAAACCGTATAGATGTGAAATCTGCCAAAGGAAGTTTACACAACTAAGTCATCTACAGCAGCATATTCGGACACATACTGGAGATAAACCTTACAAGTAAGTGTTATTCATGATTTAAATCCCACAAAGACAAAGTCATAATTAAAAATATTTTGGTGTTTCACATTTCACACATTTTTTTTTGTTTTATACGATACTATAACAAAGACATATTCCGAAACTAACTAACCGTCCGCTAGATGAAGTTGTGACGTTGTAGTGCTTACAGTGACTACAGTCACTGTAGTAGTGCTTAAGCAAGTTGCAACACCTTTGTTCTTTAACAGTGTCACTTTAGACTTAACTGGGTGTATAACATTTAAGTTTAATGTTAAATTTTAGAGTCTTAAAATTTAATAAGAAATTTCCCAAAACTTTATTATATAAAGCTCCAGCCTATTTGTTTATCTTGGGACAGTCCACGAATAAATATCTACTGACAGTATCACCTACATGTAAATCTAAAATAGCCTTTTCTTCGGCAGTTACATTTGCAACCAAACTTAGATGGCGTTTTGGTGACTTATCTTTAGATACCTTTCTCTCCTTCCAATCTGTATACTGTATATGTATTCCAGATCAGACCATCTCTAGAATATTGTTTTATGTCTGGGAAATGGCGTCTCCTAATACTCTCACAGGAAGGCTTTCTTCTCCTGCCCACCTACGGGCTGTAGGAGAAGTGTCGCTCCCTTATAGGTATTTTCACGGCTCCTGTTAGGAGGAGTTAGCAGGCAGCTCCTTATAGATTAATATGTATCCTCGCCACTTTAATGCATTCTTTTACAGTTTAACTTGGAAGGCCCTGTACTTCTCATTTTGTTCTTTCCTTCATCCCTTTAGTGTCCAGACTATGGAATCTCCTACTTGCAGATGTTTTTCCTTCTCCTTCAATTCTTTAACTAGTCCCATGTTTGTGAATAAAGTTGTGGGAGAAACTTTATAACCACAACTAACCACACTTAACACACCCACAGTGCGTTAGTACTAAGGACTTCAGTTTTCGTGGACTGTCCCAAGATAGAGAAAACATTGTTTTTAAGAAGCTATTTATTTTAGCGAAGCAAAACAAAATGGATTGTGTCTAAGTTTTAACTGTGGCTTGATTTTTTACTGACCTATAATACGTAAACAGATAAAAATGTTTTTTTTTTAATTATTTTTGCGATTTTTATGGAATACCAGATCCAGGGATTTGGTTTTTAATCTCGGGGTTGCAAGGCGAGATCCCAATCTTGAAAATTTAAAGGACTATTTGTAAGTTAAATATAACCTTGTAAACTTAGAAGACATAATTGTTTTCCTAGCAAACAAAAAATATATATTTAGTTTACTAACGGCCGAGTGATGATCGCATTGTTAAATTTAGCAATGGTCTTAGCAATTGTTAAAAGTTAACAACAGTTTAGAATGTTTAACAAAATGTCAGATTTTGACAGGTTGCCTACTAAAATCATTAAATAACACTGACAATGACGTTTTGTTAAACATTCTAAACCGTTGTTAACTTTTAACAATTGCTAAGTCCATTGCTAAATTTAACAATGCGATCATTACTCGGCCGATAGTATAGTACGTTTTACACCCACAAATATTTTAAATAAACATTCAACATTGCAAAATTTAAAAAGTTTGCATATTCCTAACATCCACGTCTAATTCGTAAATTAAATCATAACAGAAAACGTTCTAAAACAACAAAATCCGAAAGAACAAAATAAACACCAGTCTCTCTCTAGCTAGATAAACACATTTTGATTATCTAAAACAAAATAAACGTCTTTTAATTGCGGTTGAGATCTCCGATTTTAATGGTTTTTGAGTTACCTAATGTTTTATTAATGTCTTCGCGAGATACCCCGAGGCCACACATTTATGTGTTATCTCTGGGATCTCTCAAGTACTATTTATATGGGTAGGTAATAATAGTTATTAAATGCGATAAAATTTGTATTATAATGTTACAGTAGGATCTTAATTTTATCAAAATCTGCATTTTGTGCAAAGAATCAACGTAATTTTGAAATATCGCACCTTAGCTGAAATAGTGTCATCTCGTAATAGTTTTTATTTGTGGCGCAATTTTTAGGTATTTGCGGATTCTTTTGAGCGAGAAAAAGTTTATCACGATTCCTACGTGTAAACCCGCTGAAAATGGCCCCCTAAAGTCCCAAAAATGAGTTTCCCGCGAATATCTGCCAAAATGTACAAATTAGAGAATTTTTGTTTAAACAAAAAATGAAGATCACCTCGAAATCTACAAAAATGCTCCCCACCATTTTTTTCGCAACACCAATATTTTTCGCAAAAACGGCCGTCAAAAAATCCATAACATTCCACACTGGATAGATGTGATTAGTTGTGAGTCCGCGAGTCACTGGTGTGATGAATTTCCCTGATTTAAAAAAATATTGGATTTTATTAAAAAGAAAAAAGTTCATTTAGAAACTAGATAATCTAAGCTTTTAAATAATGTGTATTGAAAAGCATTTTAATAGAGGATGAGTTTTTGATTCGCGTTTATTCTACGAATATGGTAGAACTCCGGAAACGGTTTAAAATGCAGATGGGCAAAACAATTTTTTTATCAAAACGCGAGAAAGATGGTGAAGGAAATTTTCTGGGATCATTAAACTCTTGTTAAGGTTTCATTATAAAAAAGAAATTTTAATAACAAACCATTTTTTCAAAAAACATTAATAAGTTAATAAGATACTCTCAAAATATTTAGAAAACATATTTTAACCGCTTTTTTAAATATTCTAGAAAAATCAGACTGGACCCAAACTCATATGCAATGATAGGTACGGGTTTTTCCATTCCATCTTTGAATGATTAAAAAATGTACATTCTTGCCCAAGTAAAAGAACAATTCGTCTGCCCGCTTATAAGTGAATCCATGAAGTTTAGCGGACTAGGGGTAAAGGGCATCAAAATTTAAGGGTTTTTTGAGTCCCGTTATCTCGAAAACTATCGATGTCTGAAAAAAAGAAAGGGGACAATTTTTTGTAGATTACAAGGAGATCTTTATTTTTCGTAAAAACAAAAATTCTCTAATTTGCATATTTTGGCAGATATTAGGGGAAAACCCATTTTTCAGGCCCTGAGGGGCCATTTTCAGCCCTTTTTCATCTGTTTATGTTGATAAACTTTTTTTTCCCGAAAGCATTTCCGATGACCTAAAAATTGCGCTACAAGGAAAAACGGGCCAAAATTTATTTACAGCTTTGTTCCTTCATTTATTGTACTATAACTTAAAACAAATTGAAATATGTAGTTGTGGGTGTCTTGATAACATTATATTTAATTACTTGATTTAAAACAATTTATAAATTTGCTCAATGAGAGTGAATATGTGACATACTAATTGTTTTTAGATATGTTCCCCATTTTTATGGTGGATTCATTTATTGCAGAGTTCTCATTGGGTACACGCCAAAAGAAACAATGGGACCTCTTCGGTCCTGGTCCCGGAATAAAGAGACTGAGCCGGCTCAGTTCTATTGACCCCTATAAACTACCTAGTTCGAAGGGATCAATAGGCTCAATCTCTATATCCTGGGACCAGTACCGAAGCGGTCCCATTGTTTCTTTTGGCGTCTACCTAACGAGGACTTTTCAGTATTTGTTTCTGTTTCTGTAGTATTTTGAAACTATTAATATTTTTGTTTTGCTAGTATACAGGGTTCCACAGATTCGAGTGCATGCTGGGATCTCGGAAACCGTAAGAGATACGAAGTCGGTTGAATTATGGCAAATTGAATTTAGGTGCCTAACAACATGCCGATTAAAAGTTGTAAAATTCCAGTACTTCCAGATACCGAAAAAACCGAAATTTGCTGATTTCGTTTTTTTTTTTTCTGACGTTATTTAATGAGATATGAAAAAACAAAAGACACTTTCTCATGGCTACTTTTAAACTCTACAAAACAGCGTTGAGAGATTTTCCGTTTTCGTTTTTTGTTAGACCATCATCAACTTTATTTTTTTATATACGGACCTAGTTTTAATTTTTTTTTTTGAACCTTTTATTATCCCAATTACAAAAACGTATAACACTTAATATTTATTAACAAATATGGAACGCCCCTATAAGAAGTTATGTGCGTTCCTTGTCTTACTCATTGTCTCTTATGGAAAATACGTTTATTTAACAGAAAAATATTAATGTTATACATCATTGTAATTGGGATTATAATTCTTCAAAAAAAAGCAATAAACTTGAGTGCCGCATTTAAAAGATAAAGTTGATGATGGAAGGAAAACGAAAGTCGTCGGAAAATCTCTCAACTTGTTTTAAAAACAAGAGGGATGAGAAATTGTCTTTTGTTTTTTCATATCTCTTTAAATAACGCCATAAAAATAAAAAAATCGCAAATTTCGGTTTTTCCGGAATTCCGGAGCCCGGGGAAATTTTTAAAATTTCTTCGGATGTTTAAGGCACCTAAATCGCAACCCTTTTAACCGACTTCATCTCTTCGGTTTTGAGATCCCATGCATGCCCCTGACCTTTCACCCGTTTTATACAGGGCTCAGGGAAAATTGGGATAATAAGAGGTTCAAAAAATTAAATAAAAACCCAGGTCCGTATTTAAAAAAAATAAAGTTGATGATGGTTTACCGAAAACGAAACGTCGTACGGAAAATCTTTCAACGCTGTTTTGTAGAGCTTAAAAGTGGCCATGAGAAAGTGTCTTTTTTTTTTTCATATCTCTTTAAATAACGCCATAAAAAAAAAAAACGAAATCAGCAAATTTCGGTTTTTTTTCCCGGGTATCTCCGGAAGTACTCGGAATTTTAACTTTCAATCGGCTGTTGTTAGGCACCTAAATCGCAACTTTATAATTTAACCGACTTCGTATCTTTACGGTTTCCGAGATCCCAATGCATGCCTCAATCTGTGGCACCCTGTATACAATTAAGAACCAACATTTCAAAAATTTTTCATATCTTCATGCTTATAGTTCGTAAATTTTTCGATTTTTTTGTCAGTATAGTGTCATAACTCAAAAAAAAACACGTTTTTTCATACCTTTAGGATCCAAAAGGGAGTTAATAGGTATAGTTTCCCATTTTAAGAGTTTTTGAATTAAAACACAAAAAGTGTTGAACCAATTTCAAACGCCTTTTTCTCGATGCTTTACTTTTTTGGAGTCATGATACTATTTGAGCGAATGTATTATGGTTCCAGTTTGTTTCAAATGTGGTTGATCAAACATGGTGTGCTACTTGCAGTTCAAAATAGAAATTCCTGCATCTGCAGTATTTTAACCTCACCGGTAGAAAACTTTGGACAGGCCTAATCCAGTGTCGGCAATTGAATAAGTTATAACGCAGACAAAATTAAAAGACGGAATTCCCCCAATGTGACCTTTATTAGCTTTTGAACAGAAATAAAAATTTATTATTTTGTTCTATCGCTTTAGACACTTAATAACCAAGCCTAACAGTTATAAAATGTCATAACTGTTCATAATCGACTTATAACAGCGCGATGAAACAAATCACTTAAATTAACCTTTAAGCGATTTTTTTATTGCGGCAATCCTTTGCAACAACAAAAATAGCTCGATTGTTTTCCGCGCTCGGAATTAAAAAGGTGAAAAAAATATAACAATAAACGATCGGATCGGTTGTGACTAACACCTCCGCTAGCTATTATATTCTAATCTGAATCTAGTTTAGCCAAGGCGGCATAATTGTAACAACAGGATAGAGCAAATCTGGTTTACGAAAAAATACTCCTATTACATAGGCGGTTACATGATCGATACATGTTATTTTTTTGGCTGTTTTTTTTATATGGACCGTTGTATAAATTTTTTTAAATTAAAACCTTAAGAGTTGCCCGGAGGAAGGGAGATAAAGCCTTGTCTCGTTCGTCTAAATTTCGAATAATATATTTCGAGACGAGACGAGACAGGGGTCGAGACGAGACGAGACAAATGTTTGTCTCATCTCGTCTCGTTTTGTCTCGTTTGTCTCGAGTTGTTTTGGTTTATTTCAATTAAATAAATTTGAATATACACTGCATTAGTAATGTATAGGATAATTTCAATAAAAATGAGTTCGAAAGTTTAATAAAAATGCTTGGACCCGTCGATTTTTATTTTTAGGTACATGTTACTCATTTTTTAAAATAATTTTTATGTCTGCACAGTGCACAGGGTGGTGATAAAAAACATAATTTTTTAATGGAATAACATTTTATCATTACATTATTAATTCAAATGTTTAATTCTAGAAATGTTCATTTTCAATTTTTTTCCCAAATTTTTTAAATTTTTTTTTCCATAATAATTAAGTATACCCAAACGATCCTAAATTGGAATATTCTTATACCTACGTAACTTTCTAGGTATAGAATAAAAGTAGGTATAAAAATTTTCCCAAGAATTAAATAAATAGAATCTAAAACTGTAAAAATATGAGTAGGTATAGGATTCTATTTTAAATTTTAAAAATTACTTTTGTAGCACCCCCAATACTTTACGGACGTGCCCTGTCTAATTCAAAATATCGTTAAAATTTAACATATATCTAACCATATACCTAAACCAAAATAAGCACATTATCTACACATCTTATATCCAAGGCATTAAATTATTATCCCCGTCATCGTTGACTCACCCTGTACACTATATACCTAAAAACTAGTTGCAAAATCTGCTGCAAACTGGTATGTATTTTAAGAAGGATGCATTGTTTTTAGTTTAAATTAAAACTTTTAAAAAAATAATAGCGGCAAATCCTCAACTAACAGAAAACATTCAAAACAACCCTCTGCATCAAAAAGTGCCGCCGCGGCCTGTATACTTTGCCGACAACCGTTTTATTCGGGATGCCAATAGTTTTTGCATGTTTTTTTACTATTTAAAGATCTATAGAGCGGTTGCCTTTTAAAAAAGTTTTGACATTTTTCTTTAGTTCATTTTTGTGTTTAAAGCTTGTAAAAGTAAGAAGGTGAATTAATATATTTTTTTTTAAAAGGAACACCCTCTATAAATGCTTATATTTTTTATAACACGCCTTGTAAAATAAAAAATTGACGTGATTGAGCTTTTTCTTTTTCAGACTTTATGGACACCCATAATATCAACTAAAAGTAAAATAATAAACCTAATAATTTGGTTTTTTATTTCAAATTATAATATCCCAAAAAATTGAACAGATAAGGATATAAAAATGTTCACAAATAGAAAAAATCTAAAAAGTTAATGGAACATAAAATCATTCAAAACACAGGTAAAATGTTTTCTAGACATTTTTTTTTTATAAATTATACGGGTTTTTTAAGCAATAGTTTTAAAATTTTAACAAAGTTAGATCTTGCAAAAAAAGTCTCTATAAACATAAGTTCGGATATGCATCGTTTCGAAATTGGAAATACGCAGGGTAATAAAGTTAACAAGAAGAATTGCACATAATTTTTTAAAACAATTATTTTGACGAAACAAAATTAAAATACAACTTTTTCGTTATTTGAGTTTTTTCAAGAGATAAAGTAAAACTCCTACTTTTTAAAAGGGTATATAAAAAAAAATCGGTTTTAATTTTTTTCTTGTAAGCGAAGCAAAATTTAAAAAAATCAAGAGACAAAATAGTTGTATTTTAAGTTGTTTTATCGGGGTAATAAAGAGTGCTTAAAAACCGATAATTTTTTACGATAGCGTGTTTTCATAATTTCACGAGTCCGAGGGACGAGTGAAATTTTTAAAGAAAAACGTATGAGTAAAAAAATATCTGGTTAATTTAAAAACACGAGCGGTTTTAGGAAAAGTATTTCACGAATCAAAAACGTAGATAAAGTTTATTAACTTAAAATTAAATATTAATTTAACAAACCGTTATTATTTAAAAATTTCGTATTGTCAATTTGACAATAAGTGGAAAACCACTTGCCTAGACGACGTGGAATTTCTGGGTGTAATTTTTCCATAATACCACTTCTCTTACGGGAAAATATGTACATGAGTAAAAAAATTTAAAATAATTAAAAAAAAAAAAAAACCCAAGGTAATATACTTTTTTTAAACAATTAATTTTAGCTTCTTTTTTTTTTAAACCCTGTATTTCTGAAACGATGCCCTTTTTTGACCTATGTTTATAAAAACTTATTTTTGCAAGATCCCCAATGATGTCAAAGTTTGTAACACTAAATCTTAAATAACCTGTATAATTATTAAGAACTAGAAATTTATTGTTGGAATTTATTATATTTTTCACTTAAGTTTAAAGTCATTAAAAATTTTTTTTGAGATGTCTCGTCTCGTCTCAAAACTTGTCTCGAAGGATTTTATCTGTTTTCTTTTGTCTCGAAATTCGAAAAAATGCCCCCCGAGACAGACAAAAGGGCTTCAGACGAAACGAACGAGACGGACTCTCTATCTCTGTCTCGCGGAAACCCCATTAAAAAAACGTCAAAATTCTTCATTTGTCTATTAAAAGCCATCTGCTAAATAGCTTCCCCAAAAAACATTTTTTAAAAATGGTTTACGTCTAGCCCTTTAAATTTGAGATCGGGCCCAAAAAGGCTTATGACAAGAGGCCTGTAAAATTTCCCCAATATTAGATTTTTTTGCTTTTTTTTTTTTTTTTTAATTCAGAGTAAAAAAAAAAAAACCATCGCTTTTCCCTTTTTTCGATTTAAAAAAAAACGGAATGTTAATTGAAAAAAAAACCTTTTAAAAATGTAAAAGAAATTACACCTGTAAAATCCACAAAAAAAACAAATTTCACAACGGGGAACTTTTTAAAAATATTTATTATTTTTTAAGAAAAATATTGGTAAGTAATCATGATTAACAAATTTTTTTTAAATAAGGGGTTCTTCTTCTTCCGGGGGTCCGTCTTGATTCACTCCCCGGAAACGCACCCTCTTGGACTTTTTTTTTCCTAATCTCCCATTGTCTTTTATATCAGTCCCCCATTAGTCTTTTTCCCCCTTTAAAAATCTGTAAAAACCTGAGACTGGTTGGTTGATATTTTCCCCCGGGGGCCTTTTTCCCCGGTTCCCAAATAATGCCTCCCCTTTTTGATTCAATGAAACTAAGGGGTTACAAAGCACTAAAATTTTTTAAAAAAAACGTTTTTTTTTTTGGTTAATAAATTGTTTATACTTTTACAACAGAACATTCTAAGAGTTTAAACTTTCCCCAAATTTAATTTTTTTCCCCAAGATGTAGCAATTAGAAGTGAGCTCGTCAGGTAGCCGTTAACGTCAAACTTTTTTCTTTCGCGTTTTTTTTGGAATTATTTTTTTTAAACGGGGTTTCCCCATATCTCAAAATCTACTGAAACGATTTGGTTTTAAATTTTTTCCCCCTTTTTCTTTATAATAATAAAAAAGAATGTAATGGATTTTTGATTAAAATTCCCCCCTCCCCCCCAATTTAAAAAAAATTTTAAATCAAAAAATTTTACGGAAATTTTTTTAAAAACTGTCATGTCAACGAAAAAATTTTTTTACTTATTCTCTACTTCACATATTTTCTATTACCCTTTTTTAAAAAATATATTTTTTTTAAAGCGCTGGATGACGACCTAAGGATTTTTAAAAAAAGGGGTTTTGACGACTCATATCTCCCCCCCTTTTGTTCTTTTTTTGTTATTTTTTTAAATCTTAAAGTATTGATTAATCAATTATTTTATCGTAAATAAATAATAGTTCATATTCTTAAAAAGGCGAGTAAAAAAAAATGTTTTTATCCTTTCGTGCTTCAATAAATAGATCAAATTTTCCATGCTTTTTTTAAAAGCAAACGGAAATGACAATTATGCACCGCCTGAAAATCAAAAATTTTTTTAAAAACCAGATTAGCTCTTTTTTTTAAAATTTTACTCTCATTTGCGCTGTATATTGGGGAAACCAGCCGCATTGGCCTGTGTCAGCCAGGCATTGTGAATTTTTTATGATTAACTCCTCGGGGGCGTCAGTATTGGTTTGGAATGCGTGGACAAACAACATACACCTATAAATTTTTTTTTCTTTCTTTTTTCCCAAATAGATTATTATTTTTTTTTAAATTTTTACAATTAATAATATTACATACATACGAGTCCAATTAATAATCTTTTTTTTTTTAACGGTTAAAAAGGTATTCAGTGGAAAGAAAAAAAAAAAAAAAAATTTTAAAAGGGAGAAAACCACACAATTTTTTTTTTAAAAGTGTTTTCATAAAATCTATATTGTGTATACGTTTGGACCCTTTAATAATTCGTTTATTTTTTTTTTTACCTTTTTACTGGTAGTCGTAAAAAACAATATACGGTTTTGGGACCCGCATGTAGGTCCGGACTTAAAAAATTTTTTTATTTATTATTGTACCTACTTTTGGTATATTATATAGGTTATAGGCAAATTGTAGGTGTTTAAATAAAGCAGAGTCTTTTGTCTTAGTTCAAAAGTCGTTTTTTGGGGGTCAAAAAGGATTTTCGGGGTGTTTTGAGCATCCAAAAAAACTAACCTAAACCATTGATATTAGTAAGTAATCAGGAGCTGTACCCTTTCAAAAGGTGCGGTTCCACACAATAGATATTTGTCAGGCAACCTGTTTATGGTTGGGTTTTTTCCTACGGTTATAATTTAAATTTCATTGCAGTCAAGAAATCAACGAATTATTGTGTAACGTACCATATAAAAAGTAGATAGTAAAAAAAATAGTAAAATTTTCTTTTCCCCGGTAAAGTCGAGTCTTTTTAAAAGTTGATTAAAAGCGAAAACTAATAAATTTTAATCAAATTTTTTAGTCAGAGTTGACTATACTAGTAAAAGTTGACATTTCGCAAGGAAAAAAAGGCCTACTACCAATAAAAAAAAAAAAAAAGGCAAAAAACCTTTAAAATAAAAAATGGGGGATAAGTAATATTTATTATTAAAAAAGCATTTTTTTTTAGTTCAGTTCAGTTTCTACTTTTTAATTTTTTTACCTTTTTAAAATTTTTGGGAAAAAAAAAAGCCGCTTTAATTAACAAAAACCCAAAGGGGAATTTAAAGGTGTATGGAACCCCCCTACTGTAGAAAAAAAAATTTCCAGGCGTCAGGGCAGCGGGAATGGGGGGGTTGGCCCGCGGAATTTGCGCAATGAATAGTAGGTCGGGGGCCGGTTTCCATAATTCTTTTTTTATCTATAAAATTGACATCATCAAATGTCAAATTCCAACATTCACTTTTTTTTTTTTTTTTTGGGACAAAATTGTTGGTTATTGGGTACTTTTATAGAATATTTAAAATTTTGTAATATTAGTTTTATATCATTTGATATAATAGGGGAAAAATGGGTTTTTTGCTTTCTATTTAAATGGTCATTTTTTTTAAAATTTTGGTTTTCCAAAAATTTTGTAAATAAATAAAAACACGTTTTTTTAAAAAAAAATTTCAAACATTGTATGATAGTATTATGTACTTATCACCAATTTTTTTGATAAAAGAACCAGATAGTGTAAATGAGTTTAATCTAATCCTAAGATTCTGGTTGTACTTTAAAAAAATAAAAATTTTTCCCCAATTCTTTTAGGCATATATTTTTTACTAAAAAAAACATTCATGCAATGAGACAGAATAACAGTGGTTAAAAATTTTTAAAATTTTTTGGCCCCCAGGGATCCAGTGTAAAAAATATCCGTTAAATATTATGTGTGTACAGTATGTCGAGTTTAAAAAAATTGATAATGAAAAATTTAAAAAACCAAAAAAACTAATTTATTTTTAAACAAATGGTATTGTCTCGAAAGTTGCCTCCTCTCCGATTTTGACCCCAAATTTGGGGATACATTTTGGGGCGCTGATTAAAAAACTAAAAAATTTTTTTTTGGCAACGTTTCTTTTCCCGAGATCTTCATCATCTTTTTAAAATTAAACTAACCGATTTTCACTATTTTTCTCTCTTCTTTTTTAAAAAATTTTGATTTTTTTCCAAAATGGCACACGATATTTTTTAAACCCCTTTTTTAAAATTTTTATTTTTATTTTTTTTTACATTTTTTTTTCCTTAAATTTTTGGGAATTTTTTTTTAATTAAAAAGGGAAAACTTAAAATTTAAAAAATAAAAGTGTAAAAAAGGGTAAAATAAACATAAAAAAGTTTTTTAAAAAGGGTTTTTTAAATATTGTGTGCCAATTTAGTGTAAAAAAAAAAATTTTTTTCAAAAAAAAAGGGGGAATAGTGTAAATAAGGTTAGTTTGATTTTCAATTTTGATGATGGTACAAGAAACATTGCCGAATATTTTTTTTATGTTTATAATCAACCCCCAAAAAAAGTACCAAAAAATTTACTTCCTTTTTTTCAATTAGAGGGATCTGTATATATTTAAATTTGCCTGGTCTGCCCAGTAATCAATAATTTTGATCCTTTAAAAAAATGCTAAATTATTAAAAAAAATAAAAAAAACCCAAATGTTCTTTTTAATAATCCACAAAAATACACAAACATTGGGGGGAAACATCTAAAAAAGGAGTTAATCTTGCCTTACTTTTTCCTAATATTTCCTATTAAATTTTCATTTTTTTATTATTCATAATTGATATTTATTAAAATTTTTCGGTTCCTAACGTTACGTCTTATAAAAAACACCTAATTTAAATATAAAAATACTTACCTAAAAAATTAAAAAAAAGGGGGTGTTTTCCCCTTTGGGTTTGCAAGACAAAACCATACAACCTCTAGTCATTTTGTTACGATATTATAAGTAACAAACAATAAACACAAAATTATAGTCCCCAATTTAAAAACACCAATCACTAAAATAAGGTTTTGATCAATCCCCAAAAAAGACATTCCGGCTCTCTAAAATTACAATGTGTTGGCTAACCCCACACTGATTTATCCCCTGTATAAGAGGGCAACACTTAAATTTTTTTGTGGAATTTTGTTATTGCGCAGAATCGGCAGGGCCAACTCTGACAGTTATTTTTTTACTGGGCTGGACATTTTTGATCGAATGGGCCATAGCATTGGGCTTCCATACACCTTTAAACTTCCTTGACAAGAACCAACAATGCGCGACCAGATCTGAGGGCTTTTGAATTTTCTGCTTATTCTCAATCAACTTTTACTGGTACTTTTAGTAACAGTTTACTCTTCCCCGGGAGAGGGGAATCCCCCCAACAATCTGCTTTTTTTCCGTAACAATATACCACAAAAAAGTTTTAATCCGGGGGGTATTGGTTTTTTTGGAATCTAAGTAATATCCTGTTTTCCAACATCAGACAATTTTGACAAACATATGCAATTAAATTTAAATTTCCATACATGCATTACACGGCAAAAAAAGTTTTCTTAACCTTAAGATTCAGTAATTTAAAAAACCTATAAAGAAAAACAACTACAACAATCCTCGGAAGTGTACGCAAAAAGCCCCCGCAACTACTAAAAAACGAAATTTTTTTTTGCCATTCGGCCGGTATCAACAGTTTGCCATTATTGTTATTATTACGCGTGTATGTCGATTGACAAAAAAAAGTAAAGCGTTTTTTGAAAAATATTCATTATTTCTCCCGCGTTACATGGCCAGGAAAAATCTGATTCAATTCCGATTGTTTAGTAAATTATTATTGGGGTTGGAAAAAAAGTATTCGGGTTTTTTGATATGATGGTGTTGTTTTTTTTTCCGCATTGTTTGTTTTTTTAAAATTTTTTAAATTAAAATTAACATTTTTTTGCAAATAAACTTGAAGGCATAATATCCCCAAAAGGTTCAAAAAAAATCTTGTCGTATGGTTTAAAAAATTAGTTTTTTTTCCTCCCAATTAAGACACTTTTTTTATACGAACAAACCATTCATCAAAAATGTTCCCAACTTTTTTTTTTTTGGGGAAATTTCAAATTTCTTTTAAAAAACTGCTGCCTGCTTTTTTTATACTGAATAAAAGAGAAAAAAACCCAAACTCGCATGTTGCTAGATCTGGGCTATGGGGGAGATTATCTCCCAAATTTTTTAAACCCAAGCTGGGGAAATCCCCGATTTTGGGGGGATCGATTTGCAGGAGTATTGTCATGATGAATCCACCAGGGTTTTTAAACGTAATTTTTTTTCAAAAAGGCATATAGTTTTCAACTGCTTATAGCAAACAAGTATTAATATACCAATGGGTGTAATTATCTTCTTTATACCCGGCATCACCGTAGTGTCTTCATTTTTAAATAAACAAACTTTAATTTGGTTTTTTTTCGCCGAAATTTTTTTGGGGGAATCCCCGATAGCCCCAAAAATGAAGGGACAAACCCAAATAACCCTTTCAGTTTTCTCTTGTGGCGCAATTCTTAAGTCTTCGGTGATCCTTTCGAGCAAAAAAGTTTTATCAACATTAACAGGGGGGGGAAAGGGCCCCGAATTTAGCCCCTCAAGGCCCCAAAAAGGGGGTTTCCCGGGGTAATATCTGCCAAAATATAATTGGAAATTTTTGGGTCTGCTTTTTGGGGCCATTACTACATCTAGCCAGTGTGGAATGTTAGGGGAAATTTTTGAGGGCCCTTTTTTTCGAAAAAAAATTGGTGTTGAAAAAAAAAGATAGGGACCATTTTTGTAGATTTTTGAACTGATCTTCATTTTTTTGTCTAAAAATAATTTTCTAATTGCATATTTTGGCAGATATTCGTGGGAAACTTATTTTTGGGACTGGGACACACTGGATATACTGGTAGTATAGTTTTTTTCCCAAAAATACAGATGGGCAAAACAATTTTTATCAAAACGCAAGAAAGATTGTGAAGAAAAAACCTCGGGGTCATTAAACACTTGGAACACTAAGGTCTCATTATAAAAAAAAAATGTTAATAACAAACCATTTTTTTCAAAAAATATTAATAAATTAATGAGATACTCTCAAAATATTGTAAAAAAAAACTTTGACCGCTTTTTTCAATATTCAAAAAAAATCAGAATGGACCCAAACTCATATGCAATGATAGGTACGGTTTTTCCCATTCCGATGAACTTTGAATGATTAAAAAATGTACATTATTGCACGAGTGATGGAACAATTCGTCCGCCCGCTTATAAGTGAATCCATAAAGATAGCGCCATACTAGGGGGTAGAGCGGCAGCTTAAATAAACTTTTAGGTCCCGTTATCTCGAAAACTATCGATTTTTCGAAAAAAATTATATGGCAATTTTTGTAGATTTTAAGGAACTTTATTTTTGTCTAAACAAAAATTCTTTAGTTCACATATTTTGGCAGATATTAGCGGAAAACCCATTTTTCGGGCCTTGAGGGGCCAAATTCAGCCCTTTCCCACCTGTTAATGTTGATAAACTTTTCCTCGCTCGCAAGCATCCGCGAAGACCTAAAAATTGCTTCACAAATGAAAACTGTACAGATTTATTTACAGCTTTGGGTACTTTTAGGCTTTTAGTTACTGGACTAAGAATCGAATTGCTTTATTATTTTGTAGATACCAGTAAATCTCGTTGCTTTTTGTCAGTTAACAAGTAAAGAAAAAACAATTAACAAACCTTGCATAACTTTAAATGATTATGAAGTATTGACTCTAATATCGGTGCATGAATCTCCAAAATGTGCTGTATTTTCGTGTATGTCACACCTTTGTTTTCTTCCGTAAGTTTCTTTAAAGAGTGAATATTCTTTTGGGTTTTTATCTCAACAGGTCAGGAATTACTTAAATTACTGTTCAACTATCCGAAGGGATCGACAAACCTTGCCAAATAGTTGCTACATTTCAGCTAAGCACTTATGGGTTGATAAACCTCGTCGAAAAAAAAAATTGTGGGTTTTTAAAGTGATTCTGTTTTCTAACTATTCTTCCTGTATTTCAGATAGTACTAAACAGTGACAAATGCTTTGATATTTTGAATTTTAAAACGCCATCAGGTCATGCATTTATTGGGTATAAACAATGAGCTGACATCATAGATAGAGAAAGCATTTCATTCATAAACCAATCGAAAACTGCGCCCAACATGTTGTGTTTATTATTGAGATAGAATGGTACAAGCATAGTTTGTACTTACTTGGAAATGATAATCCAGGAATCATATTCGTCACATTACACACTTGGCATGCCTTACAATTTTAATTTATTAAAAGTACTTAACACAAAACTGGAAGTTATACAATTGTCACAAAAATTACCCAAACAACAAAAACATTTAGACTAAAACGCCATATTGAATTGTTTATCTGTCGAGCGAAGTCGAAGGTGGGGGTTTCTAGAAAAATCCGTCGTTACGTTGTCGCGCCTTTATTGGTAGCTGTCTAAAAACAAAATAGTATTTTGACATCATTTCCTTTCTATGTTATACTTAATAGTAATAAATATAAAAAATATTATTTACAGTTTAAAATACAATAGTAGAGCTTAATTTGATGTAATTTTAGGAATAAATTAAGTAAAATTTAAACATAATATACTATCAAGTAATTAAACAGAAACATATTTTAAAAACCCCCAGACAAAATAGTATCTGTAGTAACAATTTTCCCGGTTTTGGTGGATTTTATTGTTTCATGAGGTTCATTCATCCTGGCAAGCCTTAAATTTTTTGATGCAAGCTTATCCAATTGATGCTTTCTCCAGTTAACCAACAGCTCAGGTACAAATCATGGGTCAGTAGAAAAGTCTTTTACCCTTTTATATATTAAAAAAACTTAAATTTGTAACAACATTTTTTAAATGTCCCCGGTTTAAAAAATTTAATTTTGATTGTTTGTTTCAGATGTCGGCACCAGGCTGAAAAAAAGCATTCTCTCAACTCAGCAATCTTCAGTCCCACTCAAGGTGTCACCAAACAGAAAACCCTACAAATGCAACTCGTGCTAAAAAAGTGTTTTAGCGATGAACCGTCACTGCTCGAACATATCCAAAGCATAAAAAAGAAGCACCTGAAAACCACATTTGTCGATTGTGGCAAAAGCTATACTGGGAGACGTACCTGAAAACATATAAAAAAACATGCTAAAGGACGGAAAGACCCCCTATTGGTGGTTTAGGTAATTGAAATACCCCACAAAGAAAGATAAACCCTATTTATGATCAGGTTGAATCTGACATCAATTAATTTTATATATCAATGAAAATTTATGAACAACTAAAGGGCAGGGGCGTAGCAGTCTGTCATCTTTTGCACTGTAGTTAAAATACATTTTCTTGTTGGGTATTTTATCATGTCAGAGTTGACCATGAGTGGAGCCCAAAAACCAGCCTCAACATCGTCGGTCTCGGAAGAAAATGGCTTAACCCCTTTTTTTTTCCAAAAGTATGATTTTACTGCCATCGGCTAAAAAAACGAAACTTATCGCTTAAAAATCTTATTAAGTTTTTAAATACATACAGAAGGGAAACGAGAAAAAAAAATATTTAAGTCCTGCTTTCAGAAAAAAGGAAAAAAGGCCCAAGACCTTGAAAACAAATAAAAAAAAAAAAAATCAATAAATTTGACAAAATTTTAAAGAAGATATTTTTCCAAAAACCAAACAAAATATTAACATAAAATGTTTTTTATCCCCCGAAAATTTTCATGCCATTTTATCTAAGGAGATTTTTTTAAATTTTATGCTTTTGGGCAAAAAATTCAACCAAATTAATTTTAGTAACAAATAAAATAATGGTTAAAATTTTGATATCTTATTATTATTACACCTGGGGGATCTAGGGGTAGTCTAAACAGGTCCATTAGTAAAACTGCAGGGCTGATGAATTTTACTTTCCCTTGTTGAAAAAATCATATTAACCGAACAAAACTCAGTTTGTAATATGCTTTCGGACGGGTGTTTTTTTATGGTTTAAGGCCGCTTAAATTCGAAAAAAAAAAATTTTGCGGTCTAATCTGTTGGGGAAAAAAGTTGATATTAATACCGTTATTTAAAAAAGGGAATTAAATACCAACAGCATTTATCAGTTTTTTTCCAAAGAAAAAAATAAAAATACTCAAAAAAAAATTTAAAAAAATTTCCAACAAATCTCCTTCTAAGGCAATACCCAAAAAGATCGTAAAACCCCGTCTAACGTTTGTTAATATTAGGTCTGATAGTTTGAAAAGCTTGTTCGATTTTTATTGGAAGTTTTTAAATTATTAACCCCATCTTGACCACACACTTTTTTTTTAAAAACCCCACAAAGAAATCATTAGGGGGAAGGTCTGGTGATTTCGCGGCCCACAAAATGGTTCCCCGTCCACTAATCAAACGGTTGGGGAAAGTATTGCTTAAATATCATTGCAATACGTCCATTTAGGGGGAACCATCTTGCTGAAACCAGATATTCCAAACTTATTCCTAATACGGCAAATTGCCGGTACAATTTGTTGTTGTATCTTCAAAAAATTCCACCTTTATCGCATCGTTTTTACGAGTTTTGTTTCCTACCGAGTCAGGCGAATGTAATAAATCGCCTAAGTGTTTTTTTTGTGTCTTACAGTGGACATGTTGATATCCTCTTGTATTTCAAAGCTTAAATCCAATCGGGGCTGGAGGCTCTGTTGTATTCCTACGACCTCCAGGGCCTATAAATCTGCGTCCTCGGCCTTCTGAGTCCATGTCTGATAATATTTTGAAATAATAGACACAAGTTACTAACCTGATGAATACAAAAAAAATTTTTTAAAATTTTAAGATATACTGTCGGGAAAAAAAATAATCTTTCAGTGTTAAACTACAAACAAGCACAACTTCGTAAACTTTAAAAATTAGACAGATCAAAAGGCAACGACAATTCCAAGGGTAGATAAGGCTGAAAAATTTTTTTTTTTAGGGGACTAAAAATAAACCTTCGTTGTTCTTGGTATTAATTTTGTAAAGTAGTTTGGGGTTTTAATTTTTTAATTTTAGAATAAAACTTAAGATCCTATATTTAATTTCAGGATTAAACCCCGAGGCTTGGACCACCCCTACTGGCCCAAAGTCCCCCCCGACAGCGCAG
Source organism: Listronotus oregonensis (assembly GCA_019359885.1). Classification (NCBI taxonomy): domain Eukaryota; kingdom Metazoa; phylum Arthropoda; class Insecta; order Coleoptera; family Curculionidae; genus Listronotus; species Listronotus oregonensis. The sequence goes on from JAHBCN010001043.1 coordinate 28,018, forward strand.
AAAATATGCACGACTACCCCACCGACATTCCTCGAGGACTTCTTGAACAGAACGAAGACCTTGTCATCATCAGACAACAGCTGGGGGAACCCCCCTCCAGCTCCCCTTTTGGTACACCTAACGCAACCCTAAAATTCCTACGATCCTTTTATCTCTAAGAGTAACACTAATTCTGCTTTTACACCAATAAATTTTCCAATGGGGGGGATCAAATCACCTGAATCATCAGCTTGCACCCAATCGGCCAAATACGATGTTTTTTCTTCCCAAAAAAACAGAATAGTTTAGAAAAAATAAAAGCCAGCCTAGCAAGGTTCCCCCAAACCCCAGCTGTTTCCCCGTTACACCAGATCAGAAACTACGCTCACCAACCTAATTCAAGTTTTATGGAGCATTCCATATTGGGGGGTTTAAAGGATAAAAAATTTTTTTAGAAAAGTTTAAAAGTTAAGGTAGGGTAAAATGGCGGAGTTTTCGGGGGTGAGACTATTTTAAAAAAGTTTTTGATCTCATACATTTAATTTAGTAGTTTTAATTGGTGGGGGGGACTCAGTAAATATATCTAATAAAATGTCCCTACTTGTTCTCCATTATAAATCGATTTATATTTTATAGGATGTTTAAAATTATCCAAAAATATGTATTTGTAGTCAGGAGGGAAATTTCGATAATGAAAAATGTTTTAAAAATAATAAACTAAAAATATTTTCTATGCTATCAATAAAAGTTTGTTAGTTGCTTACGTTCATTAAATAAATAAATAATACACTTAAAAAATGTACAATAATTGCATAAAGGGAATACGTAATTTTAAGCGATTTGATCCATGGTATGAAAAAACCTATTGTCCCTTTAACAAACCATCTGCAATACGCTTAAAATAATATTAAACACAAAAACATGCCAATTTTTATCTCTAAAAACTCAATGAAAGTACATACATAAATTACACTGTAAAACAAAAATTAAAGATTTTTTTGTAACATTGACAACATGAAGTAGTTCTTATGTAAAATTTTCTGATTCTGGTTCTGAACCCAAAATGACCCTGATTTTTTTTTTCGCCAATAGTTTTTTAATTACTGATTTAAATGTACCTTGAAATGTTGTTCCCGATTTTCTACGGCGATATTTTGTTTCTGGGGCATCCCTTGACAATGTCCAGCAAAAATTGGTAAGCAGAGAAACACTCCAATTGCCCTAATATCGACTTTCCCCAAATTTTTGAGGGAAGACATCAAAATGATTCCAGAAAGCGAATTTTGAAATATATGTTATATCCCATTTCTTTATAAGCTTTAAGTAGTTGACTTCACTTTGTAACTGTTAGCCACATTTCCAAGAAAATTTCTATCAACTGATTTAAAGCCACTGAAAAATAGTTATTTAGTTTCATTTGCTACACTATAAAAAAATTTTTCTTTTTATTATTTCTATCATTTGTGGAGTCACAAAATGCCCACTTAAATTTTTTGCTTCAGGGTCTTTACAATTTTTTGTTTCCGGAGTTAATTTCAAGATGCGTTATAAGAAATAGTGGTCTTGTAAAAAACTAATTTAGACGGGATGTATTTTTAAAATATTTAAAATTTTTATTAATTTGGTTATTTCCCATTGTTTTGTAATATCCTTTTTCACGCCAGAAGATCCGACTTAATTGTCCGTTCTTTTTAAAGGTTGCTTATGATGCTAGTTACTGCAATTAAAAACGTCTTTTCACTTTAAACATTAAATTAATTTTTCCTTTGACATTGACAGAATTAATAATATTATTATCTACGTAACTCAGTGGGCGTATTAAGGAATTTTAAACCTTGACTTTGCGTATGTGAACCGGTAAAATTTATTCGATATTTTTTACCGATATACGATACAATTTATGTTTCTAATATCAATAAACATGTGTTATACACTGGTGTTACCAATTAGAAGTTTATATTTGAAATAATTAGAGATTAATTTTTTAAATTTGAGCCATTGCCA
>JAHBCN010001043.1:32500-134717 GCA_019359885.1 Listronotus oregonensis
AAATTTGCATTTTTTAAAACCCATTAAAATCGGTGTTAAAAAAAAATAAAATTAAACCCTTTACCAAAATTACAAAAAAAAAATTTAAAATTTTATTTTGGGTTTTTAACAAGGGGAAAAATTTTTTTTTTTAAAAAAAAAATTTTTTTAATTTTCTTTTAAGGAAAAAAAATATTTTTTTTAAATTTTTGGGGTTTCAAGGAGTTACATGTTACGTTATGCAACGTATAAACTGTTTGGGTTAGTTTTTTAAATAAAAAAAAAATTTTTAAAAAAAAGTTAGTTAAGTTTCTATTTAAAAAAAATTTTTTTTTTACAATATGGGGACTTCTGTTGTATAACCCGGGTCTAATTAAAAAAAAAGTAATTATTTAAAAATTTTTCTTTTTTTTACTTTTTTTTAAAAAAAAAATTATTTTTTTTTTTACTTTTTTGCTATTGTTTTTTTTTATTTTTCCTTTGTTTCTTTTTTCTAGTTTTTTTTTCATTTCAACCATATTTGTATCTGTGATTTTTTTCCCTACGGGGAAAAATGGTAAATAGTCAATTTGTACATAAATTTTTCAAATTTTTAAGGAACGTAGTTAAGATATTTGAAGAAGGACCCATTTAAATCTAACTGAACAAAAAATATTTGTTATTCTATGTCTATAATAAACATCTACTATTGGGAAAAAAAAAAAAATATTAAATGTCTTTGAAAAACCATATAATATATCCCTTTTTTTTTTTTTGAACATTTTGGGCAAAAAAATTTTTTCCTTTTCATTTTTTTTTTCAATTTATAGATTGTTTTTACCTTAGAAGATTTCTGACCCCCACATTTAAAAACAATATTTGAGTTATTGGTGTATTTGAAATTTAATGTTATAGTAACTTTACTGAAGTAAGAAATAAATTAACAAAAAAAAAAAATAATCTGTTTTTTTTTGCCTTTCAGACCTTAACAGTAGAGATGTATTGCAAATAAATCACATGAGAAACCTAACTTCAAAGAAAGAATTTTTTTTTCTAAATTTATTCGTGGTTTCTTTAAAGTATTTGGGAAAATAAACACCTTATACAAAGTAAAATTAGAGAAAAATGGTTTTTGAGAAAGTACAGAATATTAATAATAAAATCATCGGTAATTGTCTCGAAATTTGCCTCCTCTCCGATTTTGACCAAATTTGGTATCGGGTTTTTTGGGGGGGCGCTTTTTGAATCTAATTTTTTCCAAAATGTTTTTGAGTTTTTCATCATCAAAGTTGAAAACAAACAACCTTTTTTTTAAAATATTTTCCCCCCTTTTTTTCGAAACAATTTTGAAAAAAAGTGGACAAAATTTTTTTATAAACCCTTTTTTAAAAACCTTGTATATTTATTTTTTTTTCCCCTTTTTTTTCCTTAAAATTTTTGGGAACTTTAATTTTAGGGCAACCATATTTTTTTAAAAATTCCAGTTTTTTACACGGCCACAACGGGGAAATTTTGGAGGTTTGTAATTAAAGGAAAAAAAGGGAAAAAAAAATATAAAAAAAATTTTTTTAAAAGGTATTTGTAAATTTTATTTTCCAAAATTTATTTAAAAATCAAGAATTCTTGCAAAAAAAGGAAAGTGAAAAAAAAGGTAAGTTTGATTTTCAACCCCTTTGAAAAAGAAACGCAAGAAAAATATCCTTGTATCCAAAATTTTTGGAAAAACCAAAGAGAAGAAACTTTCTAGAAATTACCAAATCATCCATAAATACCCTTTTTAATATTGTATTTTTTTTTATTAAGAAACAGGAAAAAAGGCGCTTTATACACATAAAACCCAAACGCTATCCAAGCACCAAAACATAAGTTTGCATTTCACACTTTATGCAATATAATAAATTTTTATGAAAAATTAAGTTTGGAAAAATTCACGGGGGACAGAATAAAAGAAATTTTAAAAATTAATCACACATCTGATCCTATGTTAGGGAGAATCAAAATTTTTTTTCCGGAAAATTTTTTTTTTTCCCCAGTTGGGGTTGCCTTTCCCAAAATTTTAAAAAAAATCGGAAAAGTTTATGAAGAAAAAAAAATAAAAAACGGTAATTATTTTCCTGGCATTTTTAATAATTGCGATCCAACGGGCCAATGATGATTAATTCCCTTTTATTACCCGCCCCTCCTTCTACCCTTTTTGGTTAAAAACCTTTTGGGTTTGTCCGGGCAAAAAAAAAATTTTTAAAAAAGGTGAACCCTTTTAAAAGCTCTTTTTTAAAAAAAGCCCCCCGGTTGAAAATTTTTCCTTTAAAATTTTCCTACAAAAAAAACGAATTTTTTTCGCCCCCCTAATTTTTTAAAATCTAAGGGGGCAGTTTACCCCCCCTACTTTTTTTTTATAAAGCGGTTATTTTCCCCTTTTGTCTGTGCGGAGCCAAACTACTGGTTTGGTAGTTACATGACCCGAAAACCCGGGAAAATAAACTGAAATTTCCCCCTTAATTTTTTTAGTGTCAGAAACCTGAATTAAAAAATAAAAACCCCCAAAATGGGGACCATCGGGGGGACAAAATGGCCCCCAAATTGCAACTTCGAGCCTTCGAGCATACGCAACCCGGGGGGGATAAAAAAAACGCAAAAAAAGGTCGCATTAAAAAAAAAAACAACGGTCATCGCCTTTGCTACCTCTTTCTCAGAGCGGCGAATCAGGTATGTTTTGAGAGAAAATAGCAAAAAGGGGATGACTGTTTCTTTCTTTTTTAAAGGGAACCCCGCATATAGTATTTTTTGAAAAACCGGGGAAAATTTAGGGGGCGTTGGGTTCCAGGGGACTGTTTTAAAAAACCCCCCATGCTTTTGGGTTGCGAGTTTTAAACTGAATGAATTAAACAAATCTTTGATTGTAATCAAATCCCCCATTTAATTAAATTTGGGTTAAAGGGTTTTCGGGGTTTAAAATCCCTTTTTAAAAATTAAACCTTTTCATCAGTGTCAGCTGTTGTTTACAAAAATTACGAAATTTTCCCCTTTGAAAAAGTTCTGGGGACTGAGAAATAATTTAAAAAAAACAATTTTAAAAATTTGTAAAAAAATAATTATTAAATAGAATACATAATCTACTTAATTTAAGGGAAAAACCCAAAAAAAAACTTTAAACCCAAAAAAATTGACGTTTGATATAAATATAGTTCAAATCACAATGGTTAGGTTCACTTTTTTTATTTAGATCGAACTTAAATTTTGGTTGCTGTTTACAGTACATGAACTAACTGCTAAGTACTAATTTGGTTCTAATTTGATACTTGGTTCGTGAACTATATGTATCGTGTAAACTAAGCCATTGCGGCCAAGTTCATTAGTTCACACCATACCCGCCTTTTTTTTTGCAGCGTTTTATTTAAAAGGAAAATTCGGGGCCCCTTTTTTAAAGGTCAAACAGCCATAAAAGATGGTCCTCCTTGTCTTTAGTGTCCAGGGGTTTGACAAATTAGAAACCTGTAGTCAGCTGTTGAAAATATATCATAACCTTAAAAATATGTGATTATTTGACTTTTGCACTTTTAATTTTTAAAAAAAATTAAATACAAACCAAATAATACCTGATTATCTGCAAAAATATTAATTTATTCGTCTAGGCAAACTAGGCATGCTTTACTTTGGCAAAAAATTTTTAAAAAGGGGTAATTTCTTAATGAGTATTTTTTTCCTTTTTTTTTAAAAATGTTTCCCAAAAAAAATTGAGTTACCCACTGTTTTTGTTTACTTTAAAAACGTAGATAAGTGTGAATAATATTTATTTGTATTAAATTGATTTTCCTTAAACGTTAGTTGGTAAACATTTAAAATAAAGTCTTATTTTTAAAAAATTTACTTTAGTTATTCAATTTTAAAAAAACAAATATTAACCTAACAATGGACTCAGGTATTGGGCCCATTTGGTAATTTTTCTATTACGTTTATGTTTTTTCCCTTTCCCCCGTGTCCTTAAAAAAAAGGGTTTTTTTTAAAGTCTTTTAAAACCCCCGTTGTTTCCCCGTTTTTTGGGGGAAAATATTATTTATTTTTTTTTTTTTAAAATTTTTTTTAGGATATCAGCATGGCACTTAATAACTTCTCCTACGCCCCCCCAAATACAACCATTTGGGATGTGGGGTAGACCATGGTTTTAATCAGTGTTTTTTAAACACCTTAACAAATTTTTGTGATTGCGGTTTTTTTATTCTGTTGCTGGTAAGTGTTAATAATATTTATGGAATTTTTTTTTATTTAATGGGCCCATTTTTTTTATTCAAATTGTTACAATCTCTCGGGGGTTTTTAAAAAGGTATGACTTATTTAATAAAAGGGGGGCCCGGGGGAACTGTACTGCACTAGCAAAAAAGGTCATCTAAAACATATTATAAATTGGTATTTATTAAAAGAGAACCCCTTTACGGATGTTGGTTTAGGGTTAAAAAATACCAATTTTATTATAAATAAAAAAAAATATCGATTTAAAAGATATATATCCGATATATATCAAATGTCTGTTATATATCCATTTTGTTAATAAACAGTTAATATATTCTATAAAAAAAAAAGTTATTTACTACCCCTTTAAAAAAACCCAAAAAAAAATAAAATCGTTTCTGTTCTTTGTCAATTTTTTTTTTTAAAAAAAAAATAATGAAATAAAAAAAAAAACAACTCACCTTTCGAAAGGGGTTTTTCTACACGACTGCCCAAAAGCCGGGGGGAAGTTTTAAAATTCCAATTTTTAAAAAAAGCAAATTATGCTGTATAACAATATAATACTTAAAGCTAAAAGTCTGTATAAAACTTAACATAAAACATAACAGACTTAAATGTACAAAAATGCTGTAGAAAAATTCAAGAAAAACTACATAATAAAATCTTAAAAGGTACAATATTTTTTTTTTGGGGAACTCCTCTTATTGTAGTGGGTAATCCTAGGAATTTCTTAGTTACCTTTTAAATTCCCTCTGTCCCCCAGTGCGGGGTTTAAAGTCGTGGGGGAGTTTTTGTTAAAATTTTTTTCCTTTAAAGACTGTGGCCCATTTTTGGATTAGAATTTTTTTTTTTGGGGGGTGTTTTAACTTTACTTGGGAAACCACATTTGGGAAGTAAAAAACAGAACCAAAAAGGGCCCAAAAAAGACTTAATAATAAAATTTTTTTAAAACCTTTTTTTTATTGAAAACATCAAAAAAAATCATTTGATATATAGGGGGAAAAAATATCTGTATATCCCAGAACCCTGTATTATATATTTAAAAAAAAAGTTTTTAAAAATGTTTTAATTTTTAACTACATATACTTTTTTTTTTTTTTTTAAATTAAAATGTTAAAAAAAATTTTAAAATAAAAAAGGCATGGGAACAACATGTAGTCTAAAAGTCCCTGGGGGGTTTTTTTTGTCTTTTAAAGGAAAAAAAACTTTTTTTGGGTTTTTTTCCTTAAAGGGGAAAAACTTCTTTTTTTGGGGGAAAAATTTTAAAAAAGGGGGTTTTTTAAATTTTTTTGAATTTTGGGGTTGGGGTAAAAAGGGGACGAACTCAAAAACGGGGTTTTAAAAAAAACCCGATTTAAAATTGGGGATCAGCCCCAAAAGGGAGTAAACTTAAAAAGGGGGTGCTCGTTTTTTTCTATTTGTCCGCAGATATAGGTTATGTTTGGGCGTAAAATTTCCCCCTTTTGGGGAAAGGGATTTTTTTAAATTTTTTTAAAAATTCAATTTTAAAAAAATATTTTTTTATGTACTTACTATTAGAACTGTAATGTATAATATTTTTAAAAAATTAAACTTTATAAATTTTGTAAAAAAAAACAAAAGGCAAACAGTTTTTCGTCACAAATACCGAATTGACATTTAAATTGGTTTATATGGGTTTTAAAGGGATCAGATCCTTGTTAGGTTTATTACCCTTGATCAGCGCCCCAAAAACCCCTAAAAAAATTTGAATAAAATCAGTGATGGGCCAGATAAGAAAAAATTTCCCTATTTACCTAAGTGGGTTTTCCCAAAAAAAAAAATTTAGTTACTAATATAAATTTTAGAATTAACTCTCCTTTTAAAATAAAGGGGTTTTTGGTTAAAAAAAAAAAAAATTTTGCAATAAAAAATTTTTTAAAAAAAACAGTTTTTGCCATAAAAATTGTATAAAAAGGGGTTTTTTTATATAAAAACTTATTTTTTGCAATTTTTGGGGATCCTTTTTCCCAATTTTTGCCTTTATTTAGGGGAAACACAGGCTAATAAAATATATATTTTTTTTCCCAATTTTTTAAATTGGGGGAATTTGCTGAAAATACATACATAAAATAATGTGAATTAACATTTCTTGTTTATATTATTAGTAATATAATTGACAAGATTGGAAATAATAATGACAATAACACCAACATAACTTCTTTGACAAGAAAAGAAAATCTTGTTGATCTTTCTCCTTGTCTAAGCATAAGTGACAGCTTCAAAAATACTTGGCAACACTGTAGAAGACATTGTATAGCATTGCCAAAATTTTTGACAAAAAAATTTTTTGGGAAAATTTCCCCATTTTTTTTTTAAATATAATTTTTTTTTTGGGAATATTTTCGGGAAGTTTTTGGATTAAAAAATGAGCTGTTTTTATTTTGAAGGGGGCCCAATTTGTTAGTTTTGCTTGGGAAAAGCTAGTTTTAGATATTTTTTTTTTGTAATAAATAAACTTTCCCCAATTTTTAAAAAAACTAGAAAAGGTTTTTAGCATTCCCTTTCCTTTAAAAACAGATGTCAAAAAGGGGAATTTTAACATCAAAGTGTAAAAAAAATCAACATTTTTTTTTTTTTTTAATGGAAACATTTTTATTTAAAACTTTAAAAAAAAAAAATTCTTTTTTCCATCTTTCCAGACCCCTTAAATTTTTTTTTTGGGGTTTTTTTAAATTTTAGTTAAATAAACTACCCTACTAAAATTAAAAAAAAAAAAAGAAAGAAATAAATGGAAAGATAATAATTTTTAAATGGAAATATAATTGACCTTTTAAGGCCATTTTTTGGGGACACCCTATTAAAAATAAAATTTTTTTTTTAAAGAAATTTATTGTCATAAAATTTGCATATATTTTATGTTAAATATGATTTTCAAAATAAAAAATAAACCATATCAAGTGAATTATATATTATCAAATCATGCCCTTTTGTGGTATACTGCTTTAATTCCAAAAGGCAGAAATTTATTGAAAAAAAAATATTGCATTTTTTTTATGTTTTATTATTTTAAAAAAAAAAAAATAAACCATATCAAGTGAATTATATATTAAAAACATCATGCCCTTATGTGTGGAAACTGTTTTGGGGGTACTTCCCCCCTATTGACTTTTTTTGGGTCATAAAGTTGAATTTTTGAAAAACTATTTCCCCCTGCCATGTGTAAAAAAAAGGAATTTACTGCCTACAGGGGTGCCCCAAAAACAGAACAAGAGAAATTAATTACCATTTCCCTTTTTAAAAAAAACTGATCGGTTCAAAGGATTTGGGGGCGAATCAACCAGTTTCAAAGTTATTAATTGCAAAAAAATGTACAGGTTTTTGGATTATATTTGATTGGCTTCGGGTTTTTTTTTTTTGGAAAAAAAAAATTTTTTTTAAAAAAATTGTGGTTTTTTTTTCCAAAAATTATCTTTTGAAATTATCAAAAAAAAATAGCAAAAAAAAAATGATAAAATATAAAGGGCCCCTTTAATTTTTTTTAAAAGGCCCCCCTGTATCTTATGCGCTATAAAAAGATCTTTTTTCGGGGTTTTCAAATAAATATACATGGATATTTTGGGGTGAACTATTTTTGATATTTTTTGGAAAATTAAATACTTAAAAAAAAAACATATTAGATCAAGAAAGCTACGAAAACAATAAAATTTTTTTAAAAATTTGACGTATTGATATTTTAAAAGTTAAATTTTTTTCTTTTTTAAATTTTTAAAAAATAGTTTTATTGTTTTTTTTCGATGGGTTTTTTCAGAAGAAAAAAAAATCGCTATATATCGTTTTTTATGGTAACAATAATAAGGGGCGACAGTGCAAAAATATTACTTATTATTTAACAACGGGTACCTTTTAAAAACTGTAGATACTATTAAATACATAGAAAAAAAGTTTATTGAACGAAAAATTTTTTAAAAAAAGAAAAGGATTTTAGCACGAAATGAAAACAAAGTTTTGGATATCCTCTTTTTTCCGGGGTAATTATTATACTTTTTCTATTAAAACTAGCACTAACTTTTTTTTAAAATTTTAAAAAAAACCTGAAAAAATAAAACTCGGATCCCCTCTGAACTTTTTAAAACATTATAAAATTTTTTAACCTTTTAAAAATTTTAAAAAATTTTTTTCCTTAAAATTTTTTGTCCGTTCAAAAATCTTCCTGAAAAAGGAAAGACCTAAGTATGCATTGGAAATAGCTAGGTTTATGCAGCAGGAACCGAAGTTTTTAAATAAAATTTTTAGTCCCCGACAAGTCTTTTTATTTTTGCAGGAATGTTTAATCAAAAAAATAAACAAAAAACATTATTAGTCAAAAAAACCCCCCCAAATTCCCCGAAAAAATAACAATTTTATTTTTCCATCTTTCTTGATATTTCTTTGGGAAAATTTTTTAAATTTTTTAAAATTTAAAAATAAAATATCTCAAAAATGGTTTATCCAAATATCTTAAATGTATAATATTTGAAACGGAAAAAAAAAATCTTTCGTTGTAGCGCATAATATACAGGGTTTTTTTATTTAATAAAGTTGAAGTTGCCTATATTTTTCCTTTTTTTTTGGATTTTTTTTACTGATAATTTCAAAAGATAATAGGAAAAAAAACCCCCCCAATTTTTTTAAAACTTTTTTTTTGTTTTTCCCCTTCCCGGGGAAACCACGAAATATAATCAAAGCCCCCGTTTTCAATCATTCCTTTTTATTTTTTCCCGTGGTTTTTAAAATCTTGTTAAATGCAGATTATGTCTTTTTTATTTTTTTTGTGACATTTTATATATTTTGTTGAATAGTAATAGAAATTAAATTAAAAATTTTAAATTTTAAAAGGCAGTTTTTTTAAAAAAAAGAAAATTTTTTGGGGGCACAATATATGAACATACCCAGTACATATTAATTTTTCTAATTAACTTTTAAAAAATGAGTTTTTTTAAAATTTAAAATTTTATATTCAAATTGGGCCCCTAAAAAATGTAGTGTGCTAATTCTAAAAAAAGTCTTGTATTTCTCATTATTTTAAAAAAATTTATTTAAAAAAGGAATTTTAAAAAATTAAAAGGGGTAAAAAGGATTTATTTAAAAAAATGTATTTGTCGCAATATAGAGTACAAACTAATATTACAATTATTGTTTTTTGTAACAATTCTTTGTTTGGGCAATATTTCGCAATATGTTGCTAGACAGATTAATTGGGTTAACAAAACTACTGTTTATATTATTATTTAATTTTTAAAAACTATTTTTTAAAAAATAAATTTTTTAAAAAAAACCAAAAGGGAGGGGTTTTTATTGACATTGTCATCCATCCAGGCTTAAAAAAAACCCCAAAAAAAAGATTGTTTTCAATTTTAAGAAAAATTTACACTGTGGCTCTTAATAAGCAAAATAAAGAAGGGCCTGAAAAGTATTAAAATTTTTTTTTTTGGGTTTTCAAAAAATTTTTTCTTATATTTATATAAAAATCATCTTGAAGTTTCAGAGTTTCTATTTTTATGAAAAACGGGGGTTTTACATTTTCGTCTGTCACTATATCTGTCTGTTGGGTAATAATTTCAAATTTGGTATTTGAGAAGGGGAAGAGGTAAAGGATGACATTTTGCCAGCAAAAAAGGATAACTTTTTCGGCTTTAAATTTTTTTTTTTTCTTTTTATGGTTTTTAAAAAAAAAAAATTAAACGGGGTTTTTTTACACCCCCAATTATTTTCATGAGAAAAAAGTGGAGAAAGTAAAAATTTTGAAATTTTAACTGCTTTGCTCTTATTTTTTTTTCCCAAAATTATAAAACTTCCTTCTCTTGCCCATCTAAGACCTCTAGGGCATCTGTTGTTTTTTATAAGTTTTCCCCACTTTTTTTGCTTTAAAATTTTAAAAACCAATAAATAATTTATTCTGTGAAAGCTTCCAACAGAGAAAGGGGATAGTGCCTCTCTTATGCCCCCCCCTTACAGTCCACCATAAACCCCCCAAACCCCTTTCCAACTTTTGTTTTCCCCCTTTTATCCCAAGAGTGTTTTAGTTTTTTAAACCCCTTTATATACCCCGTTATATACCTCAATAAATAAGTATTTTAAAAATATCTCCTAAAGTATAGGGTTATTTTTTTTAAAGTAAACAGGGTTTTTTTTTTGAACTTCCCTGTTTTTTTTTAAAAAACAACCATTTCTTTTTTTTTTCCGTAAAATTTAAAATAATTTAAAAAAAAACATCATTTGAAACAAAAACAAAGATTTTAACACAGTGAAGTATTTTTTAAATAGAATCCCCCCATATTTTTATATCAATAAAATAGATTTTCACGGGGAATTGGTTTATATGGGGGGTTTCTGGGTTTATTTCCTGGGTTCTGCTGCAATTGTCAAAAAAATGCATGATACTATAAGGATAGTTTCACCTGAAAAACCTGGCTGCCACAGGCCCCCAGGTGCTTTTTTTGTCAAAGACAAGAATTTTAAAAATACGTTTTTTATTTTTTTTTAGTAGTTTTATAATGGGTTTTTTATCAGAAAAAACGGCGTTCGTCAACCTTTTTTTAAATCATGTTGGAAATTTTTTTTTTTGGGGTCGCCCCTTAATCCCCCGGGCTCAAGAGGGGGATTGACGAAAATCACGAAAAATCCCAAAGGAGGGGGGGGCGGGTGTAGGGGAGATACCCCTGTTTTTTTTTTCGTTGAATGCAAAATTTTCTCAACCGAAAAGCGGTATGTAAGCTGACTCCCCCGTTGCCAGGAAAAAGATTCTCTATTTTAATCACGGTCCTTAATTTTCCAGAATTAAAATTAGTTTATACTTACCTGTAATTAAAAATAATATTCTAAAATTTTAAGATATTTTTTTAAAAAAAAAAAAACACGTGATTTTGGGTAAGGGGGGTGTTGGGGCTTAAACACCTCACCCACCCCGGGGGGGGAAGGTTAAAAAAATTTAAAAACATCACGTAATTAATGGAAACCCCCCCTTTAAATTTAAAAAAAAATAAAAATCCTGCAGCCACCCCGTTTTATGTAGCTCATTTATTTTTTCCTAAAAAATTTTCCCCTTTGTTGCAGACGTTCCCCAGGTGATTTAAAAAAAAAAAATTTTGGGGGGTTGAAAAAAAATGTGACGTCACAAATTTTTTTTGTGTTTTTTTTTTAATTTAAAAGGGTTTTTATTTATTTTTTTAAAATTTTTAAAATTTTAAATAATTTAAAAAAAAAATTTTTAAAAAAATTTTTGCCCATTAATTTAAAAAAAAGAATAAAAAAAACCCAAAATGTTGGGGAAAAAAAATTAAAAAAAGGAATTATTGGAAAGAATAAAAAGCTTATGTCTTTTTTGGGTTTTCCCGAATTCCCCAAAGGGGGTCCAAAATTTAGTGTCAAACTTTTTAAATTTAAAAAGTTTTTTTTTTGTTATTTTTTAAATTTTGGGTTTGATGAAAAAAAAAAAACAAACATTTTCTAACAACCCCATCAAATTTTTTAAAATTAATAATTTTTTTTTTAAAAATTTTATTTTGCATTTTTTTTAATAGTAATAAATTGAATAAAAATGATAGGTGGCTATGTAAAACAATTTATTGACATTGATTTCCCCAAAACTTAAAAATTTTTACCAAAAATTGGTTTAAATTTTTAACAAAAAAGAGCCAAAAGTTTAAAAATTAAAAAATTAGGTTTATTTAACTTTAAAGGTTTTTTTAAAAAAATTTAACCCCTTAATTAATAAAATAATAATAATTTATAAATTTTTATAATAAATCAAACTAATATTTTGTAAGTTAAAAAAACCCCCAAGTCAAAAATTTTTTTTTTTTCATACCCCCCCATCTTTTTTTTTTATTGTTATTGCTATTAAAATAGATGCCAAAAAAGTTTTCAAAAAAAAATTTTAATGTGTTAGGAATTTCGATAGGATTATAATTAGAAAAATGTTTTTTTTTAATTCTGAATTTAACGACCTAAAAATATGGGGGGGGTTCTTTTTTTAAAATAAGAAAAATAAAGTGCTTTCAAATTTAACGAGTTTGACACAAATTTTTTGGGACACCCTGTATAGTTCAATTAACCAAAAAACATGACATAAGTGACTGATATTATTTTATTAAAAGTTCCTTTTTAAATTTTCTATTAATAACCATTGGTTTTTTATTCATTTTTAAATTAAAGGGGTAAAAAATTTTTTTTTTTATATTTTTTTTTCTGAAATTACTGAACCGTTGAAAAATTTTTAAAAGAGGAAGAAAAAAGACTACAAGGGGTACCTTTTTTTAAAAAAATAAAAATTTTTTTAAAAAATGCACCATCGTGACGTCACTTTTTTTGTGACACCCTGTATAACCAAAATTATTTTCCTGAAATGCACCGTAGGTTAAAGGTAATTTAAAACAAAATATAAAATTTTAAAAAAATTAAATAATAAATGAGCTACATAAGACAAGGGAGCTGGGGCCCCGTATACAGTAGAGTTTAAAAAAAATAATTTTTTTTTTTAAACCTAAAACGTTTTTTTTTATAAAAAAAATTTTTTTTTTGGGGAACAATACAATTATATTTTGAAAAATATGGGAACGGAGGTGTCACCCAATCATTTCCAAAAATCAAAATTATATTACCTGCAGATATTTTTGACTGTATTTCTACCTGTGCTGGGGGGCCTTAATTTTACTTTATTGAAGTTTTTTGGGGATAAAAAAAATCTATGGTTTTATGGTAAGTAAAATTTTAATACTTGTACATCCTGTTTTTTCCATGGAATTCTAAAATACAGTTAAGAAAGTAATTTAAATTGAAGCTAAAGGGGTTAGTAAAAAAATCTTTGTTTTCTTAATGGTGCACCATATTTATTGGTTCATTTTTACATCCATTTTATTTTTTACGTTACATTTCAAAAAAGCATATCATATTCATTTTTAGTAACAAAGAATTTTTAAGTGTTAACAAAAAAATCAAATGGTTTTTTTTTAAACAAAGATACCAAATAATACATAAACGCGCCATTATATTTTTAAAAAACAAACAAAAGATAACTTTAAAGTCAAAATATTATGTATAATTTAAAGAAAACTGAAACCGGCATAAATAATTAAATAATGTTGGTAAAAATACAGTACAAATTTTTAATAGCAACGTAAAGTTTTGGTCATGAATCCATGAAAAGTTTTGTAACCCTCCTCGATTCTCCCCTAAAATTGGCCTCAAAAAAATAAAAACACCCCTAAAATAACATGCTTATACAAGTTTTTCTGGGATTTGATACTAAACTGTAACAATTAAAGAGAATCGATTTTTACCAATTTACCGGGGGTGTTATTGGAGGCGGCAGTTTATAACACAAGTTTAAAAAAGGGCAAAAAGTCTTATTTTGGCCCCTAAAATATTTTTACTGAATTTTGAAACACCCTATTATTGTCTCCCAAAATATTTAATATATTTCCTCAAGAATATTCCCCCTTTATATCACTTCTAGTAATATGCATTAAAATATTAGATTTTGTCAGAATATTTCTTATGAGTTAAATAATTTTTTATACTAAAAATGAATTAAAATTTTTTTTTCAAAACATATCAAAAAGAGGGAAACTTTCGAAAACGAAAATAACCTTCGTTTCCATTTAAAACATGTTCTTTTAAAAGTTCCGAAATTATGTTGTATTTTAAAATTTCCTTTTTTGACATCAAGGTAAATGCCTAAATACAAAAGTTTTAAACAAAATTAAAAGTGACGTAAATATTTTTAAAATAATGTACCCTTTTTTAATTGTTTCCCGTATTCTGCCAATCGAAGGGTGTCAAAAGGGAATTTGACAAACCAGAGAAATTTTCAAGAATCCTGTAACAATTAACCTCCATATTCTAATACCAAATTTTTCCAGGTAACCCCAACATACCGGATCAACGGTATCCCATAACTAACAGAAAGCAGCACGCTTACATGAATTAGCGGGAAAGTAAGGTAATTTTTCTTGCGCAAGTTTAGCCAACGTTTTGCTGAATAAGATCCTTCTCTTTATTTGAAAATGTTTTTTCGTGTTTTGTGCTTATTTCAAAGGCGCCTCCTGGGAGATATCATGCTGCCTGGTAGTTATGCCGTGCACAAGTCAATATGTTAATGGTTAGCTAGAAAAGTTTGCTTTAAATTTTTAAAGATTGCTAGTTTTTTGTCTTTTAAACAATAATAATAAGAATTAGGACAAGAGGTTAGAGGCGAATAAAATTTTTAAAAAAGCTGTTTTGTTTGTTAAGTTAATTAAAGCCCAAAATCTGGGGCAAATAAGCGAGATTTTCCTGTATTTTCTGATATTTTCTGTTTTAGAAAATTATTTGTATTAACAATATTTGCTTAAACCTTTGAATGGATTATCAGGGTGGGAGAGACACTATTTGTTACCTTCAGTGCCCCACAAAAACCGCATAGTATTGCTGCTATTTTGGACGCTTATTTTTATTTCTGAAAATTCTTTCTTAACTTGGATAAAAAAGATTGGTGGTTCCATTTCCCAAAAGGGCAATAAGGAGATTGACAAGTTTTAAAAATACTATTATGTATAGATTCTTTTGAAGTTTTTATTTGTAAGTATATCCAATGAGGACCAAATATGGCCATATTTGGTTTGTTTTAAAAAAAAAATGTAAAATATTAATTGCTTTTTTTTTCCGTAGAACTCTTACGAACAATTATGAAAATGATTTGAATTAAAACAAAACGAGATAAAAAAAATTTTTTTTATTGGGATACCTTATTTATTTGTCCCTTTTTTTTTTTTTTTTTTTTTGATAAGTTTAAAAGGATTTTGTGTTAATTTTGTTAAATCGAAATTAATTTAATTTGTATGATAAATTTACGATTTAAATTAAAAATAGAAAAAGCTAAAATAAATACCTAAGTCCCAAAAAAAATTTGTCAAAGTCTAGCGTTAATTACAATTATATGTATTAATAATAAAGGAAATTTTTCCCTTATTAAGAAAAACAATAAAAAAATAATTTTTGTTAAATAAAATTTACTATTACCTTTCCGCTACACTTCTAAACAAATTAACAAAACAATTTTTACTAAATTTGTTAAATATTTTGGTGTTTTTAGACAAAAAGGTTATATAAACTTAAATTGAAGGTCTTGTTAATTGTACATAATTTATGTTTAAAAAAAATTTTTGTTGCTTTTATAGTTTTTTGGTATTGATGTTTTAAATTTTAAAATAATCGTTAATATCTCAAAAACATAAAGATCAAAAAATTATGGAACAAAAAATACAGCTTTTAAATTGTCTATATAAAAATTATATATAAATATTTTTGATGGGGCCCCGAAAAAAAAGGAGACATATTTTTTATATTTAATTTGTTTTTTTGTACCTTTTTAAATTTTTAAGGTTTCCTTAGGAATAAAATGATTATTCAAATGAACATTCTTAGATTTATTGGAAAAACGTGTGACTTTTAAAATATGAAAACTTTATCAAAAAATTGTAACTAACGCCTTAAAAGTTACAAATGGACAAGAGGTATTTTGTTAATTTTTTTTGAGCAGTGTAATTTTTAATTTAATCGCAAATATCTCATATGAGTTAAATTAATTCTGTTATTTGAAGGGTAAGTTCGAAATCTTTTTTTTTAAAATGTATAGAGGTCCCGTTTATGGAAATAAATCCACAATGATGACTATTTCCCATTTTTTTTTAAATATGAAAAGCCCAAATATGGCCCTATTCAGTCCTCATTGCATGACATTGTATTACTTTTGCTGTAGTCAAACATATAGTATTTCCCGTCTTGGGGATATATTATAAAGTATTTTTCAGGGTAGAAAATAAGGTTGAAATGTCGCTATTTATCCTGAATATGTAGCTTGTCTATTATTGTTTGTATTGGGTTTAAGGTTCTAATTTCCAAAATATAGATTACTTCAGTTTAAATGATTCTTCAAGAAGTTTACCACATGTAAGTATATCTTTTGAATATTTTTTATTATGGACCTGTCAATAATCCTAAAAACTAGCAATTACGACTGCAAACCTATTTAAATAAAAAATGTAATATATTTTGGTATTATCAAAATAAAATTTACATAACCTCATTACAAACACCATCACAACGCCTTTTTTCCCTGGGGGCCCTCTTAATTTAGTACCAGAGGCAGCGCAGCTTCCTGAGTTTTGTGTCTAATCTTCTATTTTCTTTTACCAATTCTCCCACTAGACTTGTTTCTTCACAAAATCTGTATAACCCGAAATTGGTAGGTGATATATTCCAGGTCATTTGCGTTTGCCCAAATAATGCCTGTCTTTTGTGATTCAATGCTTCACATTCGCTCAGGATGTGGTAGGGGTGTTTTTCCCCCTCATCGCAAATTCCCTATTGGGGTCCCCATTGTATGGAGCCTATCTTGTGTAGGTGTCCTCTTATTTCCTGCCCTTTTTGCCCCGCTCTACTGTTATGCAAAATCTTTTCCCCACTTTGTCTGAGGTTCTTCCTTTTTTTTATTATTATTTTTTTTTGAATGGGCCGTTTTGAATACTTTTCCATGTCCTATTCTACTGATGCTGGGCCAGTGTTCCTCGTGTTTGTTTCGGATCCATTTCCCAGTTTGCCCTTGTGCTGTGGTTTTGGTCACTTCATGGGCGGGTTTGGACCAAAGTATGGTCTGGATGATCCCTGTGTCCCGGACCACAGGAGGTTATCCTGTTCTCCCAGGGCTTACAGTTCTTTTGGCCCTATGTCAGATTGGACGTTACCATGGGGTCTGCTATGCACCCAGTGATGTGATCAAAACACCTCAGATTAAGGTCGATATCAGTTTTTTGCTGTTCGATATATTTGCCGATATCGATACTTAAATGTCGATATGCCGTACTGATTTTTGTATGGGCAAATATACATAATTTTTTAATGCTTTATTCTTATGACTAAGGTCGAATAAAATAAAAATTGGATAAGACGTCATAGACACCTGACGACGTTAATTTTAGGTTCGTAGTAGTTACCTGTTTTTAAATAGGATTTTTCTTTGTTGTCTTTATCTTAGGAGAGGTAGAAACAGAAAGAAAAAAAAAAAATGTTGCCTTTCTGATGGTATTTTGGAATAATACCTTTAAAAGGTAGTTTATAAAAGGGAACTTTGCTTCGCCAGCTTGCTAGGAAGGCAAAACTGAGTTGAGAAAGGCCATTAAAACTATCACAAATCCGTCAATTTTGCTTTTTATTGACCTAAATCTTAATACCATATTCTTGAGATGTTGTATGTACATTCAAAATATTAAAAAATATATAAAAAAAAAATTTTAAACGGTATATAGAAAAAAAAAAAATTTAAGTTAAAATAAAATCGAAAATTTTCTTTAATTTTTTTTTGTGTTTTTGAAAAAAGAATTTTATATTTAAAAAACATAATATTAACTCTAATATAGGTGACAATGGTAGTAGTTCTGGTATCTTAATTTTTGATTAACAAATTGTTAAATATAATCCATTGAAATACGGCAACAACTAACAATTAAGTGACCCATCTCCTAAACCGATTGTCCGATTAACTTTTTCTTCTCAGGGTAATAGGAACATTTGAGAAAAAGTTCTTATTATGTCAGGACTGCATAAATACAGAATATACAGCTTAACACAGGCAAGTTCTTATTACCCCAGTAGGGATACATAAGAACATTAATGTCTGGTAATAAGAATTTGCGTTTTTCTTTCTAAATTAAAATGATGTTTTCATATATGTCCTTCCTTCCTACAAAGGAAGGATTTAGCATGTAGCTTCTGCAACAAAAAACATGGTATTACATATATTTTTTTAATAATATCTTACCAAAATCAAAGCACCAAAATTTTCAACCTTATTACCCCTAATTTTTTTACAAAATTTTATACCAAAGCTAGAAGCATTCAAAATTCAAATATAAAACGTTGCTGCTAAAACGATATTGATGTCACGAGCCGCTAACCACACATATTTACTATGCCTGGTTGACACAGCCCACAGCGGCTAAGTTCTAATATTACATCTCGGGTGAGAGTGGAGTGAATAGAATAACAGTCGAAGCTAATGCAAATATTAAAACAGTTTGGATTTCAATCAGTAGGTAAATTCCATTTTCATTTATTCATTAAAAAAGTAGAATACTATATTCCGCTCTTTTATGTTTGACAAAAACACCTGAACAAACAATGTATTGCAATAGTTTAAAAAATCAATGGTTACATGGTTACAACAACCAATAGTATACTACATATCAAGTACAAAAAAGTGGAATTTTACTTAGCAAGTATGGTACGCGAGCGAAACGAGAATTTAAATACCTTACGAGTCAAGTAAATTCACTTTTCTGACGAGGTGTGTATACTATTTTTTCGCAATTTGTAGGTAATTGCCTATTTTGCATTTCATATTAAAATCAGTTTATAATAATAGTTATTGAGAAAATTTTTAAAAAACATAATAGTCCGATGTCTCAGTAACTTGGCTATCCAAACCTAAACAGGATGTTGTTTTTTGTAATTAACAACGGTTGACAGCATCCAAATAAACTCATCTTTGAAGAGCGATTTTTTTAACAATAATTATCGAAATCACTGATGGAAACGACTCGGAAGATATCTTGAATGTAGCCCAGGAAGCTTCTTTCAGTTTACTTCCAGTGAAATTTAAGGAAAGGTATGAAAAAGTGTATAATATGTTTTGCGGCTACATACTCTATGATCAAAAGCACGATACAAATCAATGAAAATAGGGATATTTTACATTATAAAAAGGTAATAGCTAACAACACCAAAATGACAAATATGAACCAAAAAAATCAAAAGTTTTGACAATGGAAAACGTCACAATGTTTCTGAATGAAGACACGTTTCAGATAATAAAAATAGTATTAATTTTTGGGCTGAGTGGTGCATGTAGGCGTGCAGAATTATGTAGTTTAACAACTGAAGATATAGAAGATACCGGAACAATGTTGGTTGTAACGTTAAGCGATACCAAAATCAAGAAAAAATGTGTATTTACCGCAGGCTCAGACTGCAATGGGTATGAGATCTACCACAAGTTCTTATTATTAAGACCCAAAACAGTAAGTCATAATCGATTTTTCCTGTGTTGTCGTTATGGAGAATGTACAGTACAGCCAGTTGGCATTCATACTTTTGTAAAAATTCTACAAAAAATTGCGGAATATTTAAAACATCCTGATGTTTCAAGTTACACCGGTCATTGTTTGAGAAGAACATCTGCCAGTTTTCTTGCGGACAGTGGCGCTGATATTCAGGTTCTCAAACGGCATGGAGGATATCGTTCCACAAGCATAGATGGAAGAAGGCATTGGTAATAAAATACAAAATTCCAAAAGGATATTTAACAATTTCCAATTGGGACTAACCCAAGAAGATCCTGTAGGAATTGTGGTAAATGAAAAAAATGTTCAGCAACAATTGGTTGATAAGGCGGGGTTAAAAATTATAACCTTTTCTAACTTACTCAATTGTTTTTTTAATATTTATAGTCACACTGTTTACAACAAACGTTTTTCTTTCTTGTTAAATTGTTTTTATGAAGTAATGGTAGGCTGTAATTGTTGCTATGCTGAATGGTCTATTGCTGTATGATTTTGAGGTCTGTAATGTAGTGCATTACTGTACAAAATGCGAAAAAACATATGACATTGGTTTAAAAACTTTGCAATTATGATTGCTTACAAGCAATTTTTTGTGAAATTGATTAATTTTTTTGGTTTTAATTTCGGTGGATTTTGACGGTGTTATTATCCTTTACATTTATTACTGTGCATATTTAATTGACATTAAAGCGAAGTTCAAATAATGGAACAGTTAAAAAAAATCGAATATTGCAAGTCAGCAGGTCTCGTGTTGTCACAAGTCGTTTTGGCATGAAGTCAGATCGTAATAACAAGACTAATTTTTCCGAAAAAAGATATTTAGCAGATGGTTCTTTAATAGACAAAGAAAGAAATTTGACGTGTTTTTAAATCAGAATAAATTTTATACAAGGGGCACATTGTTTGAATTTGCATTATTCACAATGGTTTTCTTTTTCTAAAACAAGCCACTTTTTTTCGAAAATTTACTGTTTTAGTTGCAGTACAATTGATTTTATTTTTTTATAGTTGATTCTTTAACTCCCGTAAAGGATGAGAAGCTAGCCTTTAGGTGGGACTGGATTTTGTTGTATGTAACGTTCAAATTTTTGCAAGGGGGAGGCACTGGGGGAATGGGATTGTTAAACAACTTAAGATCGTTTTTATGGATTCGAATATCGCAGTATACCACAAGAGAAATAGAGGTAAGAAATTATTTACTAGTTTTTTGTTTAGCAAGCTTTATTTACTAGTTTTTTGTTTAGCAAGCTCTCAAAATAGGCAAACTACATAAGGTTGATTAAGATTATGATAGTGAAACAATATAATAATTTCCGAGAGTAGCGTCGTTTACAAATAAAAATATTTTTTTCTTGTTAATTTTAGTGGTTTTTATTTCTTAATCCTTTCAGGTTGAGCTCTTTAGACACTTACACGGTCTTTCCTTAAGATGGCACTTGGGAAGAAAAACCGGTGAAGTTTTAAGAGTTATGGACAGGGGAACAGATTCTATTAATAATTTGTTAAACTACATATTTTTCTCTATTGCACCCACATTGATTGATATTTTGATTGCTGTCGTCTATTTTTGTACCGTGTTTAACATGTGGTTCGGGCTTATTGTGTTTACTACAATGATTTTATATATTGGTAAGTAAATCTATATGTATATACAGTAAAATTTGTCTATAACGGCCACCATAAAATTAAGAATAATAGGGTATTTTCACTCAATTGATATTGAGAATGTTGTGTGTAAAAATTAAAAGTAGAAACACAATTAAGCAAAACCTGCTAAATAACACGGAAAAATACACACCTCTTACTTTTCTATTTAAGGTTTAATTATCATTGTAATTTAAATAGCCCGCCACTCCCCTAACCAATCAAATTCAACATGGATGCCAAGTCTGTTTAGGAAGTATCGATATCGACAATCGTATCGATTTTAACAAAATGCCAGACTACCTAAATAGTTTCAATTGGAATAAAACATAAAAACTTACATCAAAATGGTTTTCACAACAATAATAGGCATGTCCTTTGGGCATGTTCTCAATACCTACAGCAGCACACCAGGCTTTTCTCCTATCGTCTTGTTTAGGAAGAAAAAAGGATATTATTGAAGATCCGAAACTCGGACGGCTTCTGGTTTCTCAAATAATAACAATACACTTTTTTTTTCATTTTGAATAAAATAACGGAAATTTACTCGTAAAAACGGTTCATATCAAGGAAAGTGTGGTGATAATAATAACTATAGTAATAAATTAGAATATTTGGAAAGAACACGCACTGTTTACAAATTAGAAATTATTAATAAATATTAGAGGTTACAGGTTATACAGGTTGACATCACAGATTAGATATATTAAAGGAGAGGATCCTTTAATATATCTAATGTTGACATTGACAATATGACAATTGACAGGAAACGCAAACTTTGTAGATGTTGCGCATATCGATATTTGATGACAGGCGTATCGAATAACAAAAAGCTGACAACAAAGCAGAAATTCCACCAATAGAAAATTTAGGGCCGTGACGTCACGGGCCTACAAAATTCATACTTAAAATTGATTTTAAGGGTTTCCGGAGGCCAAAAAATCGGGAAAAATATTTTGGCCTTTATTTTCATGTGGCTTTGCAATAAGCTAATAAAAAAAAAACATGAAAAACGCCTATTGGCCTTTATAAAAGGGTCGCCAGTATTGCCAGGTAACAGTTGTTCAACCATTCGAGGCTACAAAATTTTCCACTTTCAAATTGCTTGGTGCCTCAACTGCTTTTTGTATAATTAAAGGTCCAGATATTAAAACATTTTTACCTCTTGCTTTGCAGAACCAATTGTAGACTACTTGATCTACTGCCAATATTCCCGACTTCTGGTATTTCCTCTTTTGTTCTAAATTAATAACTTCTTCAAACATTTGATTTAGTTTAGCTTTATTCCTAAATATATGATTTATTTGGGATTTTCCAACATCTAGCTTTTCAGCCAGTTTTCGCGAACCCAAAGCATACTTTTCACTTTTCTCGATAACATCAATTTTATCCTTTAGTGCCAAACGTTCTCGTTTTGGGGACATGATTAAACACTTTTCTATAACTTTATACTTATCGATTTAAGACACAACTAAAAATATAATGTGAAGATAATCCCCCAAGCCACTAATGCTATTCAAACCTGGCCATAAATATTATTGTTGGGTATTATCATCTTTTAATTTTGCAGAATGCAATCATAAAATAATAAAATACAAATTAGCCCAAAGAATTTCCGGCCAATATAAAAAGGTTAATTTACGTGAAATAGGTTACAAAAATTGAGATTTGTCTGGCCGTGGCTGGGTTATAAGGGTTTTTATATACGGGATTTTCTATAAAGCAGATTTTTGTTATATAATATATATATATATATATATATATATATATATATATATATATATATAATATATATATATATATATATATATATATATATATATATATATATCATAAAATTTTTAATATATATATATATATATATATATATATATATATATATATATATATATATATATATAAAATATATATATATATATATAAATATTTTAAATTATTTTTTAGGTGTTACCATTTGGGTAACTGAATGGAGAACAAAATTCATTAGAAGGATGAACTTGGCAGATAACGAAACAAGAGCTAGAAGTGTGGATTCATTATTAAATTTTGAAACCGTTAAGTATTACGGAGCGGAGGCTTACGAAGTTGAAGCATTTAGAGAAGCTATTTATAAATTTCAGGTAAGCCACCTCTACTTTTATCTTTTATCTTCTTAAAGTTGTAATTTCCATTTTTAAACCAGCAAACTGAATTATAAAGATCTGTTGTTTTTGAAAAATTATTTAAAAATATGTGTTTGTTTTATAGAATTAAAGGAAGTTAGGATTATTTAATTTAGTTTAATAATTTATTTAAATAAATTACTTTTGTTTTTCCCCATTCCGACGACTATTATGAAGGGTTTTAAAAACTCTAGATTCATCCATTTTGCAACTTTCTTGCATCCTGTATTAAAGAAATGTTGTTTTTAGCTAATTTCCTATTTTTTAATTCTTTTACACATTTCAAAGTTTAGTTGTAATTCGAGCGCCATATTGTTCATTTGAATACAGTGACAACTAAATAGTTACCTTATTTTCGTTCTATTGTTAACCTCGTTGTTAGTAAACATATGAAGAACGATGATTCGTCTTTTTATACGAGGTTGTGCTGACAACACCCCAAAGAAGCTGAAATGGTCAATAAAAATATTTAAAAGCCTGTTGGGAGAATACATCAAACAGCAGTTATTGAGAAACTAAATGCAATATTATTGCTAATAATAAAGATACAAGAAATGATAGAATATTTTAAATTCAGAAATAAAGGATAAAAAAAATGAAACATGAAATCAAAATCAATGAAGAAAAAACGAAACATACTGACAGAATTCAGAAAGACATAGAAAAAGCCAAGAAATGAAACGAGTTAAAAAACAAGACTGTACAGTTGGTTTGAGGCCAAATGCAACAAGAACACAACATTTACAACTAGTTCAGGTGTCGCTTCAGAATGTGATACTGCAAAACCTGTTATGAAACCACCAACTTTTAATAGCAAGGTACCATGAGTTACGTATCTTCGACAAGGCCTAGGCGATCTGGATATAAACCAGGCGTTAAGAATGGCCAAACCTTATCTTTAAGCTTTGTCCACCCTTTAATTTAAATAGCTAAACAAATGTCCAGTAGTCAGACAAGGCTGAAGAATAAACTTTTTTACCAAATAATGGCAATTCCAACAACAATTTTCCAAAAAAGTAATGAAAAACAAACAGGAGGAGACAACGGTATGATGTTCAGAAGAATAAACAGCCCTTTCGAAAGTGTGGCAAAAGGGACATGTGCAAAGAAATTATGCTAGATTTAATGCCCCTGTTATTAGTCCAGGAAACTTCTAATTAAACCCGGTTAATACAACACAATTTTTTTGGGAGTTCGCTTAAATTCTATTCAAGGGCTGCAAAACAATTTAATATAGTATAGTGATTTATTTTGTTCTAGGGAGAAGAATGGAAAGCAATATTACTCTTAACTTTTTAAACACTGCACAAAACATTATAATTTGCAGTGGATTGTTAGGAGGAAGTTTAATGTGCGCATATCTAGTTGTTGATGAAAGATACTTACTGCCGGTGATTATGTCTTATTTGCAACTTATATTGTGCAGTTGTACGTTCCTTTAAATTGGTTTGGTACATATTATAGGTGAGTCATCATCATCATAATCATCATCATCATGATCATCATGTATATTTTATAGTCATACAATTATTAGCAATCAAATATATCTCGTTTTTTGATCCATTCAGAAAAATTTCGTAGACATGGAAAATATGTTTGATCTACTGAAAGAACAAGAGGAAGTTATTGATGCACCAGGAGCTGGACCCCTGGTTGTCAAAAAAGGCTCAGTCGAGTTCAATAATGTTTCATTCAGCTATGTCCCCAAAGATTAGTGCTTAAAAATGTAACCTTTTCGGTGCCTTCCGGTAAAACAGTAGCTTGGTAAGCAAATATAATAAAAACTTGGATATTTTTTGGGTTAAGGGCAACTAAAAATATCGGATGTTGTCTAGCTGCCCTTTCAATAAAACCTGAAGATATATAAATTGAAAGGTGTTCTTAATTTCGCGTTTATTTTTTATTTCCATAACCCTAAATAGGACAAAAATTCTGAGGGTGCTAGATATTCTTAAAAGGAAAATCTGAGATGTTTTCCTTTTAGATGTCTTAAATACTGTTTTTTTTGTATCTGTAAACAGTGCACGAACGCGTTTTTTTTTAGGGAACCCGACAAATAGAGACGTTTTAAATTACAGTAAATCTAAATAAAACAATATAAACAGTTACTTCAGTTGTTTTCTCAATATGGATATTTATCAAGAATCAGTGTTGCCAACCATACGGTAATGACCATACCTGTATGATAACATGAACCAAGGTTACGGTAATAAGGCAAGGAAGTTTAAAGGTGAATGGAAGCCCAATGCTATATAGCCCATTCGAACAAAAAATGTCCAGCCCAGTATGAAAATAACTGTCAGAGTTGGCCCCGCCGATTTTGCGCAAAACGAAATTCCACAAAATAATTTAATGTGTTCCCTACTTACACACTGATAAATCAGTGTGTAGTTAGGCAACACATTTACAATAAACCGTATTAGTTTCGATTGTTGTGCTTTGTGTGATTATATTTTTTGGGTTGCAGAAGTTTTTGGATTGATAAAAAACATTCTTATTTTAGTGATTAGTGTTTATTAAATTGTGACTATAATTTTTGTTTATTGTTTGTTACTTATAATATCGTAACAAAATGACTAAAGGTTGTATGGTTTTGTCTTGCAAATCTAAGGGTCTACCCGGCATTTTTTACTTTAGGAAAAGTATTTTTATATTTAAATTGGTGCTTCTTATGAGACGTAACGTTAGGTAACCGAATAAATTAATATATCAATTATAAAATTATAGAAAATGAAAATTTCTGGAAATAGCAGTGAGAAAAGTAAGACAACTTACTATCTTTTAGATGATTTCCACAATGTTTGTGTATTTTGTGGATTATTAAAAAGAAATAAGGTTTACATTTAGTTACTTTTATTTTATTTATTAATTCAGTACATTCTTTTAAAAGATCAAAATTATTAATTACTGGGCAGACCAGGCAAATTTTAATTTTATACAGGTCCCTCGATCTAATTGAATAAAAAAAAAGTACAATTTTATGTTAAAGTTTCTTTTTGCTTTTTCTGTATTTGTTTAAAAAGAAATTAGATTTTGGTTTCTTAAACTTACATTATCAACTTTTAAGCTCGACATACTGTAGACACATAATATTTAACGGTTACTGTTACAATGGATACCTAGGTACCAAAGGTTACTAAACATTATTAACCACTGTTATTCTTTTCTCATGAATGTTATTAATTTAAAAGTATATGCCTAAAAACGTTATTAAAATTTTCACTTTTTAATGTACAACCACAATCTTAGGATAAGATTAAACTCATTTACACTATCTTGCCCTTCTTTTTTTTCACAAAATTGGTGGTAAAATAAAATGAAACTATCATACAATGTTTGAAGTTTATTTTTAAAAAAAACGTGTTTTTATTTATTTTTCTAAGATTTTTTGGGAAAAATACAAAAACTCCCAAAAATATCACCATTTAAATAGAAGGCTGTAAAGTGGCGCAACCCATTCTTTCCATATTATATCTGATGAATAAAATCCAATATTACACAAAATTTTAAATATTCTATATGGTAGTATCGTTTAATAACCAAAAAAATTTTTTTAAAAAATAAAAAAAAAGTGAAGTTTTAATTTTTTTTGGTGATGTCAACTTTAAATATAACAAAGAAATGGGGCGGCTCTGACCTACTATTCATTGCGCAAACTCCGCGGGGCCAAACCCCCGATTCCCGCTGCCCTGCACGCCTGGACAATTTTTTCTACAGTATTGGGCTTCCATACACCTTTAAACTTCCTTGTAAAAGGTGATTACCGACGCAACTTTTAAAGGTTATTTAAAGGTTTAAAAAATTGCTTTATTTGGGGTTAGTTAAGATTCGAGATAAGATAAAAAGTTCCCAATGAAATTGTGCAATAATTAAACTCGAAAAATTATGCATTGTACCTTGTACCAGAACACACTTGCGCCTTTTATAACAAAAAATCGATAACATTGGCAACATCGTTCGATAATTTTTTTTCAATGATCTGTCTCTGTGGCTTTTTGCCATCACTACTACTGGCGTCGCCCCTGTTTCCAATGTTGCCAAAAATGAGAATAACTGCTGCAAACCTTAATTCCCGGCTTATTAAATTTTGGTTGCTTGAAACGTTTTATACAGAAACAATGGGACAAATGTCAGGAAAAAAGCGTTTTGAAATATTTTAAATATTTAAATGAAAAACAAAAACAGATTTCTTTACTCATTTTAATCAAAAAATTTATTTGGGGGTTTCCACCAACCCGGAATCCCTAAACTAGTAAAGGAATTCAACAATTCCAAATATATCATAAATTTCAGAAATATCTTAAAACTCTACAAAATTAAGACATCAAAGGAATAAACGAACGTTAGAAATAAATAGGCCCCAATTTTTAAAGTATTGCAAACTTGCAATGTTACAACTGTTTTTGTTTTTAAATCTTAAAATTTTTAGTTAGGGGCAGCACATATTGCTTAGGTACTAGAGAAATATTGCTCAAATTTAATATACGATACAATATCAAGTCACATGTTTTTTGTAGAAAAAGGGTTTTTTGGGATGATAGACTGCACTTTTTTAAGTAAAGATGGTATAATGAAAAATATGTGCCACTTAAAAAAATCATAGGGATAATAATTCCAAAATAATACATTTATTTAAATTTTGACAGTTGGGCATGATTAAAAATGAACTAAGTTTTAGTATTTACATTAAAAACCATTTTTTTTAAAAATTTTTTAGACAAAAATTAACTTATTTTTAGGTTGGTCCTTCCGGTAGTGGAAAGAGTACAATAATCAGATTATTGTTTAGATTCTATGACGTTGAAACTGGTTCTATACTGATAGATGGTCAGAATATAAAGGTAGTTACCCAAGAGTCATTAAGAAGGGCAATTGGAGTGGTGCCGCAAGACACTGTGCTGTTTAATAATACATTAAAGTAAGTATAGTCCAGTAAATGAAAGGATAAAGCTGTAAATAAATCTGAAGTTTTTCCTTGTGGCGCAATTTTTAGGTCTTCGGAGATGCTTTCGAGCGAAAAAGTTTATCAACATTAACAGTTGGGAAATGGCTGAAAAATGGCCCCTCAAGGCCCGAAAATGGGTTTTCCGGTAATATCTGTCAAAATATGCGATTTGAAGAATTTTTGTATAGACGAAAAATGAAGACCCCCTTTGTAATCTACAAAATGGTCTTTATATTTTTTCGAAAAATTGATAGTTTTCGAGATAACTGGACCCAAAGTCCCCTCATTTCAGCTACCGCTCTACAGCTAGAATGCCGTTATCTTCATGAATTCATTTGTAACCGGGCGGACGAATTGTTCCATTACTCGGGCAATAATGTACAGTGACGAATTAAAATCTCGTACACCTAATTTTTCCCAGTGTGATGTTGGCTTTTGCGTACCTGGAAATATACCTTACTTGACAAATTGTTATCTGTCACACATTTCAAAATTATATTATTTTAATTTTTTTTAATTTTGGAAAATGAATGAACTAGAGAAGGCAGAGTAATTACTCTATTCGAAGAAGGTGTTTCTCTGGGAAGAATAGCTCAGCAAGCTGGGAAACCAAGAAGCACTATTCAAAGCCTCAGAACTAAATAGGAAAATAGAGGATCATTGGAGAGAAGGGCTGGAAGTGGTAGAAGAAAAATTTCAAACGAAAATCAAGATAATGATCTGATAGATTTTTGCGAAACAATCCATTTCAGACAGCTGTAGAAGCACACAACCAAACTAATTTTACTGGACAGTAAGAACGACAAGAAATCGTATTAGGAAAAATTCGGAATTGAGAAGCAGTGTAGCTGCTAAAAAGCCATTTTTGACCGATATGAATAAAGAGCAAAGAATGGGCTTTGCACTGGAATATTTACCGCAAGGTATGGATTTTTGGGAAAGGGTAGTATTTACCGATGAGAAGATTTTTCAATCTTATTATAGCGGGCAGATTAGAGTGTATACGCCGCAAAATACACGGTACGAAGAAAGATATACCCAACCTGTTAAAACAAGTGGAAGATTTTCTGTTAATGTATGGGGGTATATGTCTTTCAGAGGGCTAGGCATATGCCACCGTATTCGAGAAAGATTTAATAGTCAAGCTTATATACACATACTCCAAAATGTTATGTTGCCATCGGTAAACAATATATTTGAACAAGCAAATTTTATATACCAGCATGACAACTGCCCCGTCCATACAGCAAGGAGAGTTTCGGACTGGCTACTGAAAAATAACATTTCATTGTTACCTTGGCCCTCAAGAAGCCCTGATATCAATCCAATCGAAAACGTTTGGGGATATATAGTAAAGGAAATTAACAAGAACAATGATTTCTATCCACAAAACAGTGATGATTTGTGGAATAAAATTGAAGAAACCTGGAATAATTACAATGTTCACCATGCATAAATGCTGATTGCATCAATGCCCACACGTTTAAACTTATTAGTGGAAAAAAATGGTGCCGCTTTGAAATATTAAGCCAGTGTTTTTTCTTTAATATTTGAATATTTATTTTGGAGTCATGTATTTTATTGAATATTAATTAAGGTGAGAAAAAGGTAAAAAGCCAAGTTTACCAAAATATTCAAAATTGACATAAAATGTTAACCTAAGTGTACGAAATTTTATTTCCGTCACTGTACATTTTTTAATCATTCAAAGTTCATCGAAATGGGAAAACCCTTACCTATCATTGCATATAAGTTTGGTCCCATTCTGATTTTTCTGGAATATTAAAAAAAGCAGTCATAGTTCTTTTTTCACAATATTTTGAGAAGATCCCATTAATTTATTGAGATTTTTTGAAAAAATGATTTCTTATTAACATTTCTTTTTTATAATGAGCCCTTAGCAAGTGTTCAATGATCCCAGAAAATTTCCTTTACCATCCTTGTTGCGTTTTGATAAAAAATTGTTTTGCCATCAGCATTTTTGAGCCGTTTAGCCACATCTATTCAGTGTGAAATGTTATGGATTTTTCGACGGCCGTTTTTGCGAAAAATATTGGTGTTGCAAAAAAAATGGTAGGGACCATTTTCGTAGATTTCGAGGTGATCTTAATTTTTTTGTCTGAAAAAAATTCTCTAATTCGCATATTTTGGCAGATATTCGCGGAAAACTTAATTTTGGGACTTTCGGGGGCCATTTTCACTCACATTTTCACCCACTTCGAAATTGTGATAAACTTTTTTTCGTCTTAAGCTTCCGCGAAGACCTAAATATTGCGGCACAAATGAAAACTGTTCAGATTTATTTACAGCTTTGGGTACTTTTAGGTCTTCAGTTATTGGACTAAGTAGTAGTCTTGATATTGTTTTAAAAATTTACTTGTGTATAAAACGTTTCATCGGATGTGTCTAATACTTTTTATAAATAATAATTATATAGTCAATATTATAAAGGAATACTCGTTAAAAAAATTGTTTTGTTTCTAAAATTAAATCATTTTTATGTGTCAACAATATTTTAGACATTAACAATTATTTGTATATTAATTTCAGATATAATATAAAATACGGAAGACTATCGGCAACTGATGCAGATATAATTGAAGCTGCCAGAGGTGCTGATATTCACGATAGAATTTTGACATTCCCTGAGCAATATGAAACACAAGTAAGTTGCTTTGTTTGAGAATGCCTAAAACCAAAAAATATGTATGTATTTTTTTTAATTTGTCTTGTTTTTATGTATAAACCTAGGTTGGTGAAAGAGGTTTAAGACTGAGTGGTGGTGAAAAACAAAGAGTAGCCATCGCTAGGACGTTGCTAAAAGCACCAGCTATAATCCTTTTGGATGAGGCTACTAGTGCTTTGGATACTCAGACTGAACGAAACATACAGGTATGTTCATAATTTGTATGTTTGTTATTTTTAATAATAAATCATTTTTTGTTAATATTGATTTGTTTTCTATATTAACGGTATATTTACGTAATTTTTAGGAATCCCTTAACAGAATGTGTGCAAATAGAACTACAATTATAGTAGCTCATAGATTATCGACTATCATTCATGCAGATGAAATATTAGTTTTAAGAGATGGGGTAATAGTTGAAAGGGGCAAGTAAGTAACATTTATATTACGAGGAAAAGCAATCAAAGATGATCTTTTGTCCTGACTTTGTTTGATTTTTCTTGGCAAATTTTTCCTGTAATTAATAATTATTGAGATCAGCTAGAATGGTTAGATCTGACTACACGAACATGTATTAATTGATTTTGTGAAAAGCTTGTCTATTTTTAAGTTCTGGAAAACTCATATCGATTTTGACAATTTTTTTGCTAGCGTTACTAGGTCTCTGGATTAACCAATGAGGTGAACTGTGTTTTGCTTACGTCACTTAAATTAAAAGGGAGTAACGATAGTTTTGTTTGTCTTAAAAATCGTCAACATGGCGCATATCTATACTTTATGTTACTTATGCGTGGAGTTTAAAAAAGAAGAGGTTTATTGTACAATGTGTCCCAAATTCGATTCTCACCTTGGGATCTCGGAAACTTAAAGAGATACGAGGTCGATTAATTGGAGGCAAAGTTGCTCAGTTTGATGCTGATCAAAATGCCACCTTAAAAGGTTTAAAACTTTAAATACTTCCAAAGATTTTTAGAAAGAACTGAAAATTTGCGATTTAATTTTTTTATAACTCTATTTAAATGGATATAACAAAATAAATTTTACATTCTCATTCCTACCTTTCTGTTCTACAAGACAGTATTATTAGATTTACACTCCGATGTTTTATATAACACAGCCCTGAATTTTTTTTTCATATTTTAAGAGATTCTAAGGATTCAATAGCACTAAAATCTTGGACTTCCATTGTCTTTATTTGTTAATTAATACACGTTTCCGTTAGTGATGTATCTTCCACCGTTTTCAAGTGATAACAGTTATGGCGAACGTGTCTTCTTGTTCAGAATCCATATTTTGCCGAATTTTCTCACAAACTAGTAGTCAGTTTGACGTCCCAAATCACAGTGTCATTTGCCTCGCCGTAGTTGCGTTTAACAAAACACGTCCATAGCCTTCTTCGCGATTTCACAATGGATTTCGGGAGCGTGAAATAACGACACGGTAGGGCACTTTTTTTCCACTCATTTTACTTTTCTAAGAGGTTAAAAAGTGGTATTTTATCAATTAATATGGGTTTAAATTAATTAGTTTTTATAATGATCGTAGAAAAATATATTTTGATCCAAAATACGGTAAATCTCTTTCTTTGCCTGTTAAAAACCATATCCTAAATATTTTTCTTTAAAAAATAGTTTCGGCGTAATTACGATTCAAAGTTCACTTCTAACTGTTTAAATTTGACGTCAGATCAAAACGGCTTGTGGCAGACAAGTCCTGCCGAGTTACAGTATTAGTATCCGTAAATTTATTTTTTTCAGAGCAAAAACAGAAAATCCATGCGTTCCTTTATTCCGATTTCAGATAAATCGGTTAATTGTCAATTAAAAGCCCTAATAAATGTAAAGTATTTCGTCAAAATTCGTCGCAGTTAACACAAAAATAATAATACATTTCACAGAGAAACGTATTTCACATTAAAATAAACAAATGAAAATGATACTTATCCTCTGATTGAAAATCCAAAGTGTTTCAATATCCGGATTAGCTTCGTTTGATATTTTATTCACTCCGCTGTCAGTAATATACACTGTGTTAAAAAAGTCCCCGGGCCCCTTAATAATTCCTGAACGCGCCCTTTATCAAAAACTGTCCCAAAGAAAAATTATAGATCTCTTTCTGATCTACATTAGGAAGATAACTTTGCATATACAGGAGGCATCACAACAGTAGTAGAGACCAAAGTTACCTTTTTTTAAATGGAATGGTATATTTTTTTATGTATTTTCCGGTTCTACGCAAAATTTTAACACAACTTCATGAACATATGCTATACCTAACTTCAACAGATTAAAAGATACAATGGTTTAAAAAATTATTATGTAAAATTTATTATAAATAAAACATGCAAATACTAACCCATAAAAAAAACGATACAGAAAAAAGGTATTTAAACAATAAATCCTATTTAATTAAATGTTGAAAATGGCCCCCTTGAACGGTTTGACAATGTGCCAAATTGTAGTAAAAAGCATTTGCTACGTTTTCAACTTATCGGGAGTTACCAATTCACATTCTGCTCTAATTCTGTCCTGTAATATGTTAATATTTTCGGCTTTGTCACATAAACTTTATTTTTTAAATGCCCCCAGAGAAAGTAGTCTAGGGTGTAAGATCAGGGCTTCTTGCTGGCCATCCAATTTCACTTCTTTTGCCAATCCAACGATTTGGAAAAGTCGTATCTAAGAATCTTCTTACATTAACTTCAAAATAAGAAGGGGCGCCATCTTGTTGAAACCATATTTGATGAAAATTAGCATTAGCGTGTCTTCTTATTTCTGATACTAACTGATTTTCCAGCAAATACAGATATCGGGTGGAATTTAAATTATCCTCAATAAAAAATGGCCCTATTATCCTATTACCAAATATATCTGCCCAAACATTTACCTTTTCAGGATACTGGGTATGTGTTTCACGCATCCAGTGCGAATTTTCATCTGACCAATATCTGCAATTATGTCGATTCACTGTGCCATTCAGCATAAACGTCGATTCATCAGAAAAAACAATGTTTTTAAAAATCAATTTTCTTCACATTTTTGCATCATGATATCACAAAATTCTAAGCGGCGGTCAAAATCATCTTCAAGTAATTCCTGTACTAAGGTGATTTTATAAGGATAAAATTTATTGCTTTCTAGGACATTTTGAACCGATATAAAACTAGCGTCTGACTGGTTGGCAACTAGGCGTAATGATAAATTTGGGTCTTCAACAAAATGTTGTAGTATTTCTAGACTTTTTTGATCATTGCTTACGGTTTTTGGCCTCCTTGTTCGTTGACGGTCTTTGCAACTTCCAGTTTGTTCAAATCTCTGAATTGTTCTTATCACTGTAGATTTCGAAATTGGTGTGTGGTCTTGAAATGTTGCATTGAAAAGGTCTTGGGTTTGTTGGTAAGATCGCTCGCGATCTCCGAATCATCGAATCATAAAAGTGCGATTCTCTCAGAAAATGACATACTTATCAAAATATAATTAAAACTAATTTATAAATTAATTCAAGTGTTTAATAAGACAATAATTATGAGTAATCTGACACTTAAAGATGTCATAAATAAGCAAAAAAGTAATGAAATTACTCAACAGGTAAAAAAGTTTAAAAAGTAACTAATAACATGTTTATTGATAAAGTACTTTGTTAAACCATTGTATCTTTTAATCTGTTGAAGTTAGGTATAACAAATGTTACATGAAGTTGTGTTAAAATTTTGCGTAGAATCGGAAAATACATAAAAAATATACCATTCCATTTAAAAAAAAGGTAACTTTGGTCTTTACTACTGTTGTGATGCCTCCTGTAAATGCAAAGTTATCTTCCTAATGTAGATCTGAAAGAGATCTATAATTTTTCTTTGGGACACTTTTTGATAAAAGGTCACGAATTATTAAGGGGGTCCGGGACTTTTTTAACACAGTGTATATGTAATACTGGAACTTGGTCGCAGTGGCCTGTGTCAATTGTAGTTATCACTATAGACGCCCAGTCTCTTTGTATAAATACTTTTTGCCGACAATCGAATTTTATTAAAATATTTAATTTTTACCGGCTGAGGTACCTCTCAGCGTTGCCGTTTTGACTTCTTACTATGTCATAATCTATTTAAAGCGTAGGCTCCTCCACATATTTTTGTTGAAAACAACCGCTTTTTGCACAGATATTAGTCGAGGAAACGAAGTGCATGATAAATTTTTTGTGCTGTTAGATGGATTTAAATGCGGTTTTTGGAATTGGGTTCGTATGAACCTCTAAAAACTTTGTGATCGTTATTAACGGACATGAAAAACTCCCGTTGTGCATTAGAAACTAAATTTTTGAAATGCATTTTATAGTTTGCAATTAGAAAAAAATATATACTTAATTGTAAACTTACAAATGCATTTTTTAATACACAAATCCAGTTTTTCATTTCCCATTAATTAAATTTGTTTATTAAGTTTGTAGCCGTTCATACGAATCAAATGCAAAAAACCACATAGAAATCTAATCTACAAAAAAAATCTCTCATAAGGCCTATTTGAGAGGCTGGTACGCTGGCCAGTACGCCACCACTGTTAGTGAATAAATAAATTATTATTGTTAATATAAAATAACATTCGAGGTTGTTAAATTTAACTTTTTTATGTAAACAAAAAGGTAATAATTGTGCAATTGGGCATCATTTAATATGAAATATAAATACAAAGTGTTTCAAAAGTCCCGAATGGAACTAAAATTTTCTATAAGTTGGCTAGTGAGCCCAAGGGGTTAAGGAAAAGCTAGAAACTGCAAAACTTAAATAAATGCATTTTTATTTTCAAAATAAAAATGCATTCATTTAAAATTTCTATAAAATTTAAAATATTTTTTTTTGTAAATCTCGAGAAAGGGAGCAGATATACGATTTCAATTCAAACTGGATTTTGCAGTACAAACATGGAGTATCCGAATCCCGCGCCCCGTTACCTTTCACATTTTTATCAATCTTACCCATGCTTCAGAGGTACCGTGCATTAAATATACCGATTATTTAAGCAGAAATATAAAATATAATTAAATAAAATTACTAGCCAATCAAAATTAACGCGCGACCTAAATTGTTTCCCATTTTCCCGTGGTAGTGGCTTCCAATCCCCTGAACCTAATTTTTTAAAATATATTTCAGTCCTAAAATAAATATAGAACCTTGTTTGTAATCATAGGAGTAACCGCAACAACTGCCTGTATTTTTTTCACAATTTCCAGAGAGGTAAGAAGAAACATGCAAATATAAATTTTTAAAAACTAATTTACTCGTCGAAAAAAAATAAGATGAGCATTGCTTTTCTTTTTTGCAAATTTTTTAAAAATCACCCCATTTAGGGTTGGAAAATCGGCAAATCTGAAAAATTGCGAAAATTGTAGTGGTATTAAAAATTTCTCCACTGCGATTTTTTTTTTAATGGACCTTGGAAAAATGAAATAGTTCATTTTCATCCCTAAAAGGTTGTAAACCAACCCCATGGTCTATGTGTGGGTGCAATCATCCCCTAAAATATATAAAATTGTATACAACCCCCAAAAATTTCAAAATATCGGATTTTTAGGACATGTCTAATAAGAAATAAATGTTTATGATAGTCAACTTCCTCATTCTAAGGGTGGAACTACAATAGGAAAAATTAAATAAAATACTTGCTTTTTTAAGAAAAGTCTTAGTTGGTATTTTTTTGATACAAGTAAATAAATCAGGTGTAACTTAATTTTTCTAGTTTACTTTTAACCAAAACCACCCCTGCAAGGGGGTATATTCATCCACTAAAATGTAGAAAATCATATACAACTTAAAACTGTAAAAACAATATTTAGATGTTTTAGGATATCTCAAATATGATGGACAGTTTAGAATGAATTTTGATAATAAACCACTCCTAAAATTAAGGGTAAAGAAACCCGCATTATCAGAAAAATTGAATAAAATGTTACTTATGCAAAAAGATTTTGGCCTCATATTTTTCTCCCAGATGTATAAAATAGACCATCTTAGGTTTTTAATCAAAACCTTGAAAGGAGTAAATTTTTCCCTTAAATGTATAAAATAATATAAAACTTTAAAATTTTAAAAAAAATATATTTGGATGTTTTAGTATATCTTATATAAAACATGAATTTTTTTAAAATTTTAGGGGATGAATTTCCCCCTTGCAGGGGTGGTTTTGGTTAAAAGTGATCTAAAAAAATCTAGATACACCTGTTTTTTATACTTGGATCAAAAAAATACGAGGTTAAGACTTTTTTGTAAAAGCTAGATTTCATTCATTTTTTCTCACTGAAAAGGGTAGTTTTACGCTTGGGAAAAGGGTGGTTGACTATCATATTATACATTTATTTTTTATTAGACATGTCCTAAAACGTTTTTTTGAATTTTTAAAGTTGTACATGAATTTATATATTTTAGGGGGATGATTACTCCCACATAGTTCAGGGGGTTGATTTACAACCTTCGCAGGATGGAAATGTATTATTTCTTTTTCAAGGTCCATTTGAAACAAAATTGCAGTGAGAATAACTTTTAATACCACTGCTATTTTTGCAATTTTTTAGATTTGGCATCTTTCCAACCCCTAAATAGAAGTGATTTTTTAAAATTTACAAAAAACGAAAAGCAATGCTTTTCCTAAAAATAAATATATGTGAAAAAACAGGCACTTTATAAGCGTTTTTTGCAGTCACTCTTTTAAATATCAAATATTTGAATTAATAACTATCAAAAGGTTACACTAAACACCGATTAAATTTTAGGTGTCGATCATATAATTATAAGGTATTTATTAGTCTAAATAATTTTAATATACATAGATAAATACTTACCACAGTTTATAATCAATTGCTTACACAGTGTACAATTCTTGTAGGGAAAACAAAAAAGCCTAACTTTATAGATTGCCCGACATTTTAAGAAGAAAACAAATTTTAATTACCACAGGGAAAACAGAAACAAATCACAACGCACAAATGGCAATACGATATGGAATGAATTAAACAAAAAAGTTTTTTTTTATTTCACTACCAAAAACTAGCCGTTTTTTGCTTCTTTGATGGCCACACCTTAATTATAATAATAATTCTCACTTTTTTGCAAATAGCAATAAACTAAAAAACACATGCTTTTATATGGATTTTATTTATAAAAAAAAATAATAAATTTAGGCGAGTCTATACAAATATTTCTTGTTATGTAAGGATGTCTTATAATAAAAAGATAGAATTTGTAAAAAATTAAAATCATGTTTACCAACGTGTATTCTTATACTAGGTATAAATATATTTTAGGAAATAATTTCCCACAAACAAGTTTAAATAATTAAAATTTTATTATTTAATTAAAAAAAATAAGATTAAGATTTTAAAACGACTATAAATTGAAGTTTTTTCGACAGAAATAATTCTACTTTCTGTTACTTCTTTTATTGGTTTGGCAACAGTGTTCGTTTTAAAAGCGCGTGTGCACGTGTATTCTTCGATGGACGCTCGCTCGAGGAATCCAGCAAGCGAGCGCCAAAACCTATTACCAAAAATTTTACATTGTTCTGTTTTCTATAGTTATAACTACAATTATTGTCTTTGCCTGTGTCGACCACGCATTGTAAATATGTGTGGATATCCGCTCGTAACGTAGGTACCATTTTTGCGCAAATTAATATTTGAATTCTAAATGCCTAATAAAAATATTTTAAATTGTCTATTCTTTTGCCAGGAAATATAAATAATGACCAATTATCACTTTGTCCATAACACAAGAGGGAGAACAACATTTCGAGCATAAACAAGATGTAGACAATTTTTCTGTACTTAAATAAATTCGGCGGGTGTTTTATTTGAAGAACAACTTTCGCTCTTTGCCATTTATCAAATTACAGAGACTTCATTTTCAGAAACGCTTAACCAAATTATTTTTATTTCAACTGTGTTATAGAACTTCTAGTAGCATACTGCTCGACCCCTTTAATTTTTAAGGATAACTTTTAAATCATTCCGTATAATAAATGGACGAAAATAAATTTTGTTAAAAGTAACTATCCTTGGTACTTTCGTTGATGATTTTGACAAAAATTTTGGTTTTTTTTTTTTTGTGACGTAAATACTTATGTATAATTACGCAAATTAAGAATTCAAAAAGATTTTGTCTCCACCTAAATTTTTTATTTTATCAATAAATCATTGCTACTGTTTTCAAGTAAAATAAATTAATTATTACCTGACCTCTTTTTAATTCAAGTATAGAAGGTGGATCACGTTTTTGATGACCAATTTTGATAGTTTATAGAAACTCCTTTTTTACCCCAAAAAAAAATTTTTAAAAATTTCGTCGACAAAAACTTTCGTTTGGGACATTTAGTGAGACCTACACCCCAACATGTCAAATTCACGAAGTGGCTTTATTTTTTTTTTCGAAAACGGAGCAAGATAGAAAAAATATCAAGATACAAAAACATTGTATTTTTAGTAGCTTAATAAAAAAAATGCAAAACAGTCAGTGGTGTACATTTGTTCCCTGACGCCACTGAACTTATAATTTTAATTTAGTTAGGCATAAATTAGGTAACAAATTTTAATAAAATTGGCTACAGGGTATTTAAAATAACCAAACAAAATATATATATATATATATATATATATATATATATATATATATATATATATATATATATATATATATATATATATATATATATATATATATATATATATATATATATATATTTTTAAATAGTTTATCACCCTGTATCGTAAAAACTATGCATTTACAGAACCATATATAAACTTTTTTAAATATTTTTAATGAGAAATCACACCACCTGAAATTTGGCTGCGCATTTTTAAGCACCATGTATAGGTTGTTTCATTTAAAAAATGCTATTTTAATATTAAACCTAATAGCACGACTGTAAATTTATTTTTTGCATGTTTTAATCTTAAAGGAGGAAATAAAACGTAACGTAAATAGTTTATTATTTTAAAAAATGTTGTATTCTAACTTATAATAAAGTTACCAATGGCAAATACTTATTTTGGATTACCCTGAATAGCCGTAAATATTTTATTTTTAATAAAGATCTTTAAAAGAACAGACATTTTGTTAAAAATTGGTATTTAATGCCCCTTCTTTTTTTAATTGTGACCAAAATACTTATATATAATTACGTAGATATTATCATTTACGTTTCCACTCCAAATTTTTTAGATTATAAAAAATTACTGCTACTGTATCAAGTTATATGAATTCATTATTTCTTAATCTTTTTTTTTTCTAAGTCAAGTACACTGCATCGTTAATTTTACTTCTAAAAAGGATACTGATAATACTGACCAAGGATGTTTTAGAATACAGATTTGGTGTTCTATTCATATATCGGCCACCGACACCATAGTTGTGCTATTACGATATAAGAGAAAGAGATATAAAGAATTGGGGTTAACCATGGGGTGCACGTTATACAACTGGCGTCCATTTGACGGTGAGACGTCATAACAGGTGGGGAAAATTCAAAACCGAACATGGACGTTTCGCAACAGAACAAAGAAAACAAACCACTAAAACAGAGGGGAGATCGAATTTAAACTAGGACATACGCGCCAAAATGGCTTTAACATCGTACGCCCCGACGCAGGTTGTCGTATGCCCGAATCGCCGGTCTTCGCTGTTCGAAACAGCGCTTGATACAAGTATCGACACACTGCGAAGCTTTGTTCCTTCTTTCACACAGTTAAAGGGGTTCCGTTTCTGTTTGATACAGTACACTTTTCCCTATGTTCGGTTTTGGATTTTCCACACCTGTATAAGGGTCCCCCACAGAACGAACCTACACTGTTGGACAAAAGTGGAGAAACTTATTAAATTTTTGAATATTGATCATAAAGATTTATTTAGCCTAGCTTATACCAGATATGCTTTTGACACTCACTGGTAAAAACAAGTTGTTAAAAAAATTTCTTATCTTTGACTTGTTTTGCCCATACAAAAAAGGAATTTATTTTTTGTTGGACAAAAGTGGAGAAACAAAAAAAATTAAAAAAATTTTTTGGCTCATTCCTATTTTGATTTAGTTTATTTTGTCTTGTTTATGGTTATATACCGAAAAATAAAATGCCCCGGGAATAAATTTGTCCGAGCAGTTAAAAAAAAAAAATTTTAGATTTTTACAAAAGTGGTATCAAACAAGTGGACATTGCGAAGCGTCTTCTGGTTCACAAGTCAGTTGTTTCAAAAACTATATAAAATTAAAAATTGTGGAACCCCTCAAATCTCTTTAAAAAGTCGGGACGTCCCAGGAAAACTGAGAAAAAATTGATCAACGCATTAAATGGATTGCCCAAAAGGATCCGGGAAAATCGGCGGTCTAATTTTAAAGGAGCTGGGAGATGTGACAATCAGCTAAAACTGTACAAAAAGATTAATAGATGCAGGTCTTTTAGTAGAAGATTTTGCTAAAAAAACCAATGATTTCCAGTAACAACCGAAGGGCCAGATTGGAATTTGCCAAAAAATATTTACACTGGAGCGTAACAACATGGAAAAAAGTGTTGTTTTCTGACGAAAGCAAGTTTAATTTATTTGGTTCGGGTGGCATGGTTGGGTCCATCGTCCTATTGGCAAACGATATGATCCTAAGTACACTGGGGTCAAGGTGAAACATGGAGGCGGGTCGGCCCGGTTTGGGGTTGTGTTTCAGGGTATGGTACAGGACCACTGTTTGTTATTGATGGAATTATGGACCGATTTGGTCCTTAAACATCCTAAAGAATCAAATGTTGCCATATGCAGAAGAAAATTTACCGGTTATTGGGGGCTTTTTTACAAGATAACGATCCGAAACACAAATGTAGAGTTGTGAAGGATTGGTTTCACGAGGAACAAGTCATTAATGGATTTTTCTGCACAAAGTCCAGATTTAAATATTATTGAAAACCTTTGGGAGCACTTGGATCGCGAAGTTAGGAAACATCAAATACACAATAGGCAAGATTTAATACGGTTTTTTTAATGAAGCTTGGAAAAACATTTCACCAGATTTTATAAATAAGTTATTAGAGTCAATACCAAACAGACTTCAGGAAGTTATTAAAATAAGGGGTTTTCCACACATTATTAATTTAGTGAAAAAATATCATAAGTATTTTTGTAAAAAAAAAATCTGTATTAAGTTTCTCCATTTTTGTCCATTCGTTTTTTTTTAATATATTTTTTTTTTACTCAATAAATATATATTTTTTGCTA
Source organism: Listronotus oregonensis (assembly GCA_019359885.1). Taxonomy (NCBI): domain Eukaryota; kingdom Metazoa; phylum Arthropoda; class Insecta; order Coleoptera; family Curculionidae; genus Listronotus; species Listronotus oregonensis. The sequence goes on from JAHBCN010001043.1 coordinate 74,454, forward strand.
ATTTGGTAGTATTATTTTCCCTTTTGTGTCAGTGTCATTAAAAATATGTAAAAAAAAAAATTAAGGGGGGTATGTTAATCAAAAAAAAATAGGTTTTTTTAAAAAAGTTTCTCCATTTTTTCCAACAGTGATATTGCCAAAGTAATCCCCATGATCTTTTGTCAGGGGATTGGCTGTTTGCATTTAAAAATAAGTTTTTTTTTTAAAGTGGCAAAAAAAAAAAATTACTAATTTTTTTTTTTAATATGTATAAGCATGCAAATGCATATATTTAACGAAGCATTGCTTCAATGGTTATTCAAGAGAACTGAGTATCTACTAGAATTTCAAAGTGGGGTAAAATATATAATAAATATATAGTGACCGGCATCCTATGGGAAACTTTTTTTTTTTTTTGAAACCTCAAGGTTTTTTTATTTATAAAACATTGAAATTTATCTAGATTGCCTAAAAAAAAAAAATTATTTTTTTTTTTTTTTTGGTCAATCAGGAAAAAAATTGAAGGTGCGCTAAGAAAATTGTCCAAAATCGTTTTTTTTCTTATTAAAAATGTTTTTGCTCTTCAGATATTAAAAATGTTTTTATGTTTTTCTATTGCAACATTTTAAAATGAAATTAAACCCGTTAAAAGAATAATGGCGATTAGAAAAAAAAGATAAAAAATTTTTAAACCCATCAGTCTGCCCCATTAATATTTTTATTAGTTTCGACCGATCCTTCGATTGATCCTAAAATAAGGGGTTTTAAACTTTTTTTTACCTGTTTTTTTTCCATTGTTTTGATTGGTCGGCGAAGAGGGGGGACCAATCAGAACACGCAGAACTGGATATACTTATATTCTTTTTTTTTTTTTTTTTGGCTTTTTTGCTTGTTCGCATGGTCAAGCGGCAAGGCTGCCTCCACAGGTATATGGTGGGGGTAAAGCGACCACACGTTGTTATGTCTTTTAATATTTACTTTTATCTATAATCTGTTTATTTTCCATTGGGAAAAAAAACTAGTAAGTAACCATGGCTCCTGATTTTGTAAACCAATGAAATACACTTTTGTTGTGGTAATCTCAACAATCCTCCAATCGAAAATGCACAGATTATAGAATCGGCGGATTTAAATACATACTTTTGCCGTATATTTATTTCTTAAGCAATTTTTTTGTTAGACATGAACATTTGATAGGACAAGAAGGCGAATAGCAACATGTGGAAACAGCAGCTAGAAAAAAAAAAAGGTTCTTCCGCTGAAAATAGTCTAGAACAAAGTACTGCATCGGGGGAAAATAAATAGAAATGTTTAGTAGTTAATTTCACTAAAAAGTTGACTTTTTTTAAATTATTCAGATAAACCGGTTAATTTTTTTTCTTTCATCTTAAATATATACACGTCAATCAAATTATTCCCCGACTGTTATGGCTGGCAGTAAGTCACAACACATCTGTCATTAGAAAGTTCTTAAACTATGTAGTAAGTGTAACATGTTTTTTTTATTTACAATTTTGTTGACGTAAAAAAAAAAAAAGGGCATCTAACCCAAAAATGTATAAATATGTACGCAGACGTCTGTTACATCACTGACAATTGCTTGCTAGGGGGTTGACCATGGATGAATTGCCAGATGCAAACCTGAGTGAGTCTAAAAATTGTATGTCGCGTTCTGGAGTTTAAGTCTAAGAAGATATTGTATGGTACATTCCACAATAATTCGTTGACTTCTCGACCGCAATAAAATTTAAATGACAACCCTCAGTCGTAAACCCAGTCATAAATAAGTTGCCTGACAAAAAAATATTGTATAGGCACCGCACCTTTTTTAAAGGGTACAGGTCCTGATTACCTACAAAATATTAATAGTTTAGGTTAGCTTTTTTGGGGTGCTCAATAACACACACAAAAACCCTTTTTTAAAAATCAAACGACTGATGAACTAAGACGAAGACTCTATATTCAACACCCCAACTTGCCTTTTAACCTACATAATTTCCCAAAAAAATAGGTACAATAATAAAAAAAGGGAAAATTTTTAAAACCCGGGGAACCACATGCAAGTACCCAAAGTTTATTGAGTTTTTAAAAGACAGAAAAAGGGGGAAAACCAGAAATCAACAAATTATTTTGGAATGTACTGTACTGAACCCCTTTCCACCCCAAATGTGACATTGCCGACACAGTCAAATTTTTAGATTCGCCATAGGCGTACGTAATTGGGGGGAAAAGTGTTTTTCGATTTTTCAAAATTTTTTATGCGGTTTCTTTAGAATTTACCTTTTTTTGATATTCTTAATAAGCACCTCTTTGTGGAAGTTTTCATGAGAGTGCGCGTAAAGGTATTTTTGGGTAGAGGTTTTTTAAAAATTTTTTACAAAAAAAAAATTTTCATCTGGGAATCTGTTACTGATTTCAAAAAAAAAATTTTTAAACTTTTTTTTTAAATATTGCTTTTAATCAATTTCTTTGAGTTCTGCTTTTTTTTCAATATATTTTTTTTAAAAATTGATGTATTATGCTAAATGAAACCATAATTAAATATCATATTAGAGAATTATTTTTTTTTATTAATTTTGTCCATATTTTTTTTCTGAAAAAAATATTGATAGAAATGTTGTCAGTTAAAAAAAAAAGTAAATTTAAGAATAGAAAAATAATAAAGGGGTTTTTTTTTAAAAAAAAATAAAATATATTTTTTTTATAATAAAATTTAAAAAAAAAAAAAAAATATTTTATAATATTATATTTTTTTTATATATATATATATATATATATATATATATATATATATATATATATATATATATATATATATATATATATATATATATAAAAAATCCAATTCGGGGGTCCGATGTTTTCCGAATTATTTATAAAAAAACTTTTGTATTTTACCACTTGTCTAGCGTCAAGTCTTTGGGGAAACAATTTTAAAATATGTTAGACATCTACAGGGTTGGTAATAAGTACCGCAATCCCTTTTTTAAAACGTTAAAGCTGCGTTTTTAAAATTTGGTATTTGGAGGTTTTTGGACATCCTGATTTCTCAATTTTATGTTACAAGTAATCTGGTTGATATCCTAAATAAAAAGTCAGGGTTTTTTTTTATTGCAATAAATTTACTATAATCCCAGATTTTAAAAATTTTTTTCTTCACTAGTTGAAATATGACAACACCGTATTTTTAGTAAAAAAAGGCCAAACAGGTTAATATTTTTAAAACCGCTAAAGCTGCTTTTTTTTGGGTATCGGGGGGGTTTTTTGGGCACGCGGAATTAACCAGTAATATCGACTTTTTCCAGTTTCCCCGACTTTGTGGCAAAAAACTGATAAGTCTGGGAACAGTTCCGGGGATTATCTTTTTTAATCCCCCTTTTCAAAACCCATATATGATTATTTCTCTGTAAACTGGGCAACTTTTGACTTTTGTCCCGACAAACAGTCCCCCAGTTAGTTTTTTTCATATAATAATAGTTTTTTTTAATTATTATCATTGGGCAAACTTAAAAAAAATACAAAGCACAACGGGAGAAAAAAAAGATTAATTATATTAAATGTTATTGAGGTAGTTTTAAATAAGAGCCAGGGGGGGTGTGCGTAAAAATTGGGGAAAAAAAAAATCCTTAGTATTTTTGGTGCATTATTTAATTAAAAATAGATTCCTCTGATATTGTCAGTAAAAAGTTCATTGAATTTTAAATATAACCGGTGTGTTTTTTTTTTTTAAATTTTTGAGATAAACACCTTTTTTTCCCGGGAACTGTTTTTGGGGACATGCAGGGGGGTGTGCTTTGAGCATTATAAAAACGTTTTTAATGTAATAAACTTTATTTTATTGGGGATTGTACGATGGGCCGCGGTAAATTAGGGGGTTATCTTTTTTAACCAATTACAAATTATAAAATGAACTATATTTTTTACATTATATCGGCCTGGGACAGTGAGTTGCCCAGCTGACAGAGAAATAATATCCATATACCGAATTTTTTTTTAAAGTAGCTTTGGCAGTTTTAAAAAAACTTAGGCGTTGCCGTAATTTGCACTTAACCCCTATATAAAATATTTTTTTTTAAAAAATTTTAAAATTTTAAGGTTAGATTAAACCCCGCTTTTTTTTGGGCACAACCCCCCTTTTATCAAAGACAGATACTTTAATCCTCCAGAATGATAACGTATTATTTTCTTATCATATTTACATATTTTATTATTCTCATTTTTAATTATTTAATTTAAGTTATCAATATCTTTTATTTCTTTTTATTTAAGCACATATTTTTATTTGTATTTATTACATTTTGATTGGCGAGTTGACAAAAAATACAAGTAAGCCTATTAGATTTAACAAAAAAAAAGTTTTAAAATATTCCTGTAATAATTTTATGTTTAATGGAAGTTTTAAGTATCTTATTTTTTCAACTTAGGGGTTGGAATTAACTCATTTACACAAAAAAAAAAAAAAAAAAAATCTCTCATTTTTGGGGAACGTCAAAAAAAAAAATAATTATTTTTTGTTTTAAAAAATTTTTTTTTTTCCTAAATGATGCATTTGGAAAAGAAAGGAAACTCTGTTTTGGGGTAAAATTTTGGCGTCAAAAAAATTTCAAAAAACAATTTTTTTGGCAAAAAAAACCCCCTTTTTTTTAAAAATGCGCTTTTTTTGGTATTTAGTATTAATTTGTTTAGGATATTTTCGTTTTTTTGGGGTTTTTCAAATTTTTTGTAAAATGATTTTCAAAAACTTTTTGTACTTTTAAACAAAAAAAAATGGTTTTCCCAAAATTTTTTAATTTATATTTTTTAAAAAAACAATAACTTCCAATTTAAATTAATTTTTTAATACTTTAAAAATTAACTAAATTTTGTTTTTTAAAAGCCCAAAAAAAAAATTTGTTTCCTTACTTTTAAAGGTAAATTTAAACTTAAATAAAAAAGAATTTAAAAAAATTTTACATTTTCCTATTTTGAAAAACTTTTATACTTTTTAAAAATCCTGTTTTTTTTAGAATATTTTTAAAGTTTTAATTTTACATACTTTTTTTTTCCGGTTTGGGTATTAAAAAAAAAAATTTTATTAAAAAAAATATTTATTTATATTGATAACTTTTTCCCCCTCTAAATGATTAGTTAAAAAATTTTGGGACCCAAAAAAAATTTAGCAACTTGTATTTAAAACGAAAAAACTTTTTTTTTTTTTAAAAATCCCTTTTTTAACCCCTAAAGGCGCTTATTCCAGGATAAAATTTTTCCTTCCTATTCCACTGAGCATCCAATTTTTATTTCTTGTAAGTCTTTTAATCCCCAAGTTCGATTTTTAACTTAAGATTGGGGCCGTCCATTAAAATTTTTTTTCCTAACAATTTAATTTTTTAGGAAAGCTCATGTTCCCGAAAAACCTATTTTTGCTGCAATGAATTAAAAAAACCCGGGCCAAAATTTTTTACCATTTTTTTGTTTTCCCCTCAAACGGAAAAAAACACCTTTTGATCCCACATTAAAATGTTTAAAAGATCGGGTTTTCCCTTTGGTTTAAATCAACAAAAGATAAATCACTTAAAAAAATCGTCGAATATTTTTTTAGGATTAAAGGCCACACAGATCGCAAACAGTTTTTTGGAAAAGGGTGGCTCTTGCCATTTTGGCCAAAACCAAACAAATCCTTTAAAATTTTTGGGCCTTAAATTTTGTACGCCGCTTATTTAAAAAGAAAAGGGGTTTGAGAATTTTTAATGGGTGATTTTATTAACGGCTTTTATTTAACAGGTTTTTCTTAACGCCGCAATTTTTAAAGGGCCAAAATTGGGGTAAATCGTTACAAAAGTTTAATGGCAATTGTATATTTTGGGGGCTGGTTAATTTTTTTTAAAATTTAAATGAAACTTGTGAAAATTTTTTTCGAAAAAAATAAATTAAAAATTTTCTTTCCCACTTAAACTTAAGCATTTTGCAAAATTTATAAAATGTTTAAAAGTTTAAACCCAAAAACAACGAATTTTTTTTTAATTAATTTAAATAATAAAAATAAACCTTTTCCGTTAAACGGTTTAAAAAAATTAATTTGGAAAATGTTTACTTACTAGCAGTTTTATGGTTTTAAAGTGGCGGCTTTTTTAAGATTTTCAAAATTTTAATAAAAACTGAGACCAGCTAAAAATTTCCAGTTTTTTGGTTTGGGTTTATTGTAAAAAAAAAATAATTTTGAAATTTGCGAAAAAAGTTGATTTTTTTGTTTCCCCAAGGAAAAAAAGGCCTTTTTAAAACAAATTTTTATTTGTATTTTTTTTGGGGAATTTGATCAAATCAATTTAAAGTTTTCCCAAATTTTGCAAAAAAGTTCGCATTTTTCTTCAAATTAGAGTTACCTAATATTTGCATAAGAAAAATTTTAAGTGAACAAATTCCAACTGGTTATGGTTTTTCGAAAAACAAAAAATAATTTTGGGACTTGACGATAAAACCTGATTAAATTTACGGAAAAAAAAACTACAAAAAAGGTATGGGTTTGGGGGTTGGTATGGGTCCCATGGCTCACTTTTTAGATAAACAATTTTGAAAATTCTAGATCCGCCACTGATTGTTTTTAATAATTATAAAAGGGATAACATGGGTTTGTGATCGGGGATCTAGTAATATTTTGTCTATGCAAAAAATTATATAGGTATTGTTCTACCATTATATTTGTAATATTAGTGGATTATCTGTATTAAATCATCAATAAACGCAATATTTTATGCAAAAAAATATGGCAGTAGTAATTCAGAAAATCATAGTTAAAAAAGGAAATTGTAAAGAGTATAAAATACACGAATTTACAGGTTGCAATAAATATCTTGTTTATTAACATTCAGACATTGTCATTACTCTCACAGGTGGTATTATTGTTTTATTTATATAGAATAAATAAGTTTTGCATATCACATGGTGGTATTATTAATAGGATTTATTTAAAATATATTTGAGAAATTCCATTAAACTGACTTTTTTGTTTGTTTTTTTTTAATAATTCGGTCACCCTACAAGCGCTTATTGTCAGCACATTCCAGAGATGATATCCTGTCTGTAAGCGGAAGTATAACATATTATACATTATTAAAATCGAAATAAGAAGCACTAATAACTCACGTAAAAATCCAATATGGCAACATATAAAAATAATATAGCTGATGGTGGTGGCCCAGTGACGAATCTTCGGATATGAAATCTGAGAGCACTATCAATAGAGCAATGAAGAAAAAAACCGCATATTGTTGGTTCCATAAATTCGCAGCTTTGCCTTAATTTTACCATCTTCTATAGTTTCCAAGATCCTAATGATAAGGGTAGAATTTGAATTATCCTGTATATATTCTTCGGTGACCTAAATCATCAGGTAGGTAAAATAATAGCCTGATTTGACCCAAACAGCATGGAATTATTGCGACCCGTAATGAACATCATATTGAAAATTATTAAAATTTTGTTAATAATTTCTACGTATACATATAATTTAGACAAATTCAAAAGCCGTCAGTTCTAGTCGGTCATGGTTAGTTCTGGTTTGTTAAAGCGGCTTTTTATTTTCCTTAATTATATGTCAGGCGTAATAAATACCATAATAAAAATTACTAAAATTTTGTTAGTAACTTCTACGTAGGGATAATTTACACAAATTCAAAACTCTTCAGTTCTGGTCCATCATGGTTAGTTCTGGTTATTTAAAGCGGCTTTTTATTTTCCCCAATTATATTTTAGACGTGGTAAATCATTACACGTAGAAACACTAAACTTTAGACCGCAATTCAGCCATGGCTTAACCAAATTAAATTTATTCCAAGAATTTTTGGGCCGCAATTCGGCTATGCCTGCGTGGTTATCTACCCAAAATCCCAACTTTAAATACAGTGGAAGAGGATATGGTTAATGAAGTGGCAGTTTTTATTTATTTGCATTGTAAATATTTTAAACATAATTTCTTAATTAAAGTACTTATTCATAAAGTATTGTTACGATAGCAACCTTGAGCATGTCGGATAAATACGCGTTTTACGTCACTATATTTGTACAGTCATATCAGAAAGGAATTAGTAGAAATATATACCTATAGTAGTAATATTTACATAAGGATTGGTTTATATAATAATAATAAAATAATAATTAATAAGTAGGGCAATAAAATTGAAAGAATATTATTTTCATTGATTAATTTACACTGAGACGCTTGATATGATGGCCTGAAACAGCCCTGTCTTTTTAGGGGTAAACATGTTCCATAAAGATGACGTAATGGATTTAAAAATAAAAAATTACTTGTATAAGATTTAGCCTTAATCTTTAAAATATTTTTAATATCTCAAGTGGCAAACTTAAAAGATACGAAATGTAAATAATTTTAGAAATAACAAGCCATTCACAGATTTGAAGAAATACATTGTTTTGCAAATATTCCGTATCTGCAGGGTGATCCGTTGGTTAGCCAAAATTATTGTTTTTTAAAAACCACCCTGTGTTTTTTTCTATCCCATCAGATTTGCTTTAAAATCATCTTTTTAACCATATATGTCACAATATGACCATTGTTTTCAAGATGGCGTCAAAAAATATTTATTTAAATAAGCTGCAGTAAGCCATGATGTGCAGCTTTGGCCAGATTAATAAGTAGTGTGCGCAGGTTTTAAAAACAAATAATAAAATACAATATGTTTTGGTCTGAGTCTGGTTGATGTCAGTCGAAGGGGACTGGATTTTCAATATTTAAAAAAATCCTCAAGCAACTTACAATATTTTGGAAAATAGAATAGAAACAGCTAAGTATACTTGTATTGTCAATTTTATAAAATTCTAATTTTTCTGTTCCTCCTAATAGATACGATCATCATTGATTTAAAACTTTCTGTGTAACAATAAAAAATGTTTTTCATGCATGGTAGAACTGCTAAAGCAAATAAATAGTGGTGTTCGTACATGCCAAGAACGAAATAATTGTTTCATAAAATGGATAGATAAAAATATGGTGTTCCTATTCTATTTTTCAAAATACAGTGAGTTGTTTCTGTTGTTTAATTTATATGAAAAATAAGTTAGCATCATCATCAAATTGCCAAAACGAAAATAGTCAAAATTCTTTTAAATTTTAGCGTTTATTTGGAATTGATAAAAGTAGAACATAATTAGATAAATTCTGTTGTTACTAAATTACGAAATGATTTTTGTTCAAATTTAACGAAAAAATTAGATGCTTTTAAAAGTGAATCAATAAATTTTTGTCGTATTCCTTTTGTTTCAATTTCATTCCTTTTATTAAGTATTCTTTCATATTCTTCGGAAAAAAATCAGCAAGGTGGATATTTTTTTTTTAATACGAGATAAGCTACAAATTTGGCTCTATTCAGTTATATAGTACTTGCTTAATTCTACGTAAAAGGATATTAAATTAACTCGATAAAATTTTTTAACGGATTTCGGATATTCTAACTTGCGTAGCAAGAATAGGATAACATGTAAAATAAAGACAATAGTAATTTTTACTTACTCTTCGTTTAATTTTTTTTTGAAAAAAAAATAGAATTGTTATTAATTTTAAGTAACCATTGCCCTTTTCGCACCACTTAAATTTAAAATATAGAGGCATGGTACTGCCCAGGGCAACTTCTGGCCTATCGCACGAAGGTATCTTACACTCTGCGATTATATACACGAAATTTTTTGGCCTGTTTTCCTCCTATTATATCTTTGGCCTTGTTTCACATAAAGGTATGAGATTTGGTATGTAAATTTACATAAGTATTCTAACCTGTGACAATATTGAAAAAGTTATGTCAAGTGATTTCTGAGATACTCGAATTTGAAAATCGCCGACTTTACTACTGCCTGACACATCACAATTATGGGGCACTTTTCGAGGGAGTAGAAACTTGAAATTTGGTATGTAAGTATATTTAAGGACACAAGTAAAAAAAATTAAAGGTGCATATTTTTAGTCGGAAAGCTCTGAAAGATGGCCGTAATCAGGACCGGATTTAGGGGAGGGCAACCGGGGCTACAGCCCCGGGGCCCCCACAATAGAAACTTCGGAAAAAATTCAAATTTACACTAGCAAACAACTCCTTTCATATTTTCTTTTCACGTTTTACCTTCACCTACAGTATACTTTGTACAAACATGATTACATTAAATATTAACAGAAATCATAGATCTATATTTGTTCACTCCAATCAGGCAGTCAGTAAAATGTCAAAATCTTAAATGGCCCTGATAAGCACTTGCAATTTACTCCTCATCTTGAGGGAGTATCTCAATGGCTCAATGGCTGAGTGGGAAATCATATCTTTAAAATGAGTATTGAGCACGATGTTTTAAAGGAATTAGATATGTCTGATATAATCAAACAATTAAAAAATCTAGAAAGGTGCAAGAACTTTAATGAGAGGGCATCTGACTCCATTCTATTAAACTTATAATGATATTGTTTTTCGTATTTTGTTCTAATTTCGTAAGAACTGCACTTTAATTTTTAATTGGTATTATTTAAAAAATATATTTGTAAAAGTAAAGTATTTTTTTTCCTTTTTGAATGGTAAAAACTAGGGCCCCCACACGAAATCTACCCAAGGGCCTCCACAGTCTTAAATCCGGCGCTGGCCGTAATATCATAATTTTTTGGGGTATTTTAGAATTTAGCAATCTGATTGAACCTGACCTTCTGAGGTCATAATTGTGACAATGCAAGTTTTTACTTACTATCTGTATTAATGAAAAAAACTGTCTGTATTAATGAAAAAAGACGTTAATACAGAGAAATTAGTAAAAAAACTTGCCAAGTCAAAAATGAGTGAAACATTGCGGTAAGAACTTGGTGTAATTTTAGTTTTCAGTACTTTAAGAGGCCAAGATTTTTTGGATAGGAACTTGGCCTTTATTTTCCATAAGTGTTTTTATTGGGATTGCAATATCTCGAGGTCGTAAGTTACGTGTTAGTTCAGGAATACCTTTTTATGTAAAACTAAGCAGCATATAAATACCATGTACCAAATTATCAGTAATATTAAGAGTGCATTTACGCTACACCTTAGGGGTCTGGCGAAAGGAGGCGAAGACGGTGAGCGGAGACTAACAAACTCCCACTACCACAATTTTCGTTATTTTATTTAGGTTCTTCCAAATTCGGTGTATCGATGCGATGTTGTTTCCGATTGCAAGCCTACAGGAGATAACGCTTTTCGGTAACTACTTTTTACTTAAATGATATAAATTATACACCATTTTAAAGGTAAGGAAATCTATGCCTCTGCTGTAACGGATTTTTGAAAAATGAGTCGAGTTAAGAAAAAATAGTATCTAAACATAACCGATTTTAGGGTGACTTTCACTCAAGGAAATATTAAAAACTTAATCCAAATTTTAAAAAACTATTACAGCAGAAGCCTAGATTTAAGTGTTGGCTTTCATATAGTTTTTGTAAATTATCGATAACTTATACCGTTTTTGAGAAAAACATTATGCCCCGAACCTCAAATTGGATCCAATTTTCGTGGCGCGAATGGACTCTTTATACAAAAAAAATATGATGAAATGATGGCAAAAAATTAATAAAATTGCCCGAAACTACGCCACTGGTCCATAATGGCAACAAACGATTATCATTAGAAGGGGTATTTTGATTAATATTTTAACCGTAAAGTTTTATTAGGTAAATCGAGAATCCCGATAAAGGGCAAATCCCAATTCTGAAAATTGTCACACCCTGTAGCTTAAAATTTATCTTTTTTTTTTTGTCAGAAAATCTCTTTTTAAACGATGGCCATAATTATCCAAATAAGCTTAGGTAGGTAATTCTTTTAAGTGTAAAATTTATTTGGATTTTCCCACCGATTCGTCGAAAACGTTCAAACAAGTGAGAGATGATCAATACTTTAAATATAGACTGTAACCGAGATTACTGGGACAAAGACCGGAATCCACAGTATTCTGTTTATCGTTGAGTAAAAAATGCGAAATTAAGCCTGAAATATGTTTTTTTACAATATAGATAGTAAATGTACTTATTAAACTTATCATATTATGTTTTCGAACAATCTGTTTGAATATTAATATTGATTAGCGTTTATTTAGGTGTCAGTGCATTTGTTAGCTTAAGGAAGGTGAGGTTAGAGTTTATTTATTTATCTTCATTAGATAATTTAATAACATTAAAATTATGGGAGGAAGAGGAGGTCCGAGAGGTGGTCGTAATCGGGATTTGGATGTGCAGCTTTCATTACTAACGTAAGTTTTATTTTTATTATTATTTATTCTTTAAGTATAACCCTTAAAAAGTGAGGTTATGATTCAAATTAGGACCTAAATATGAACCTAGTTTCAGAAAAGGCAACGTTTACGACATAACTGAAATGTTATTTGCGTATATGCCTTCCCCACCCCTGATTAATTTTCGACAATTTTTATTTTGTAGCAAATAATATTTATTTTAAATTTGCAACCAAGCTCTTTTTTAAAGCGGCTTGTTATTTCCCCAATTATAATTTAGACGTGATAAATAACATATTGAAAATTATTTAAATTTCGGGTAATTGTCTCGAAAGTTGCCTCCTCTCCGATTTTGACCATATTTGGTATACGGGGTTTTTTTGGAAAAAAAAATTTTTGGCAACGTTTCGTTTTCGAGATATTCATCATCAAAGTTGAAAATCAAAATACCTGATTTACACTATTCCTCCTTCTTTTTGCATAGAATTCTTGATTTTTACACTAAATTGGTACACAATATTTCACAAACAACTTTTAAAAACTTGTTTTTATATTTATTTTACACCTTTTTTCCAATTGCAAACCTCCACTTTCACACGCCGCAACGTGTCGGCAACCATGTAGGTATACACATACATAGGAATTTTGTAAACAAATATGGCTGCTGCCTTTGAACTTAAGTTTGGAATTTAATGAAAAAAAGGTGTAAAATAAATAAAAATACAAGGTTTTTAAAGGTGTTTATAAAATATTGTGTACCACTTTAGTGTAAAAATCAAGAATTGTGAACAAAAAGAAGGGGGAATATAGTGAACATAAGGATATAGTTTAATTTTCAACTTTGATGATGAATATCTCGAAAACGAAACGTTGCCGAATTTTTTTTTGCAGATTCGTAATCAGCGCCCTAAAAATTCCCCCTAAACAAAATTTGCTCAAAATCGGAGAGGGGGCAACTTTCGAGACAATTACCAAATTTCGTTTATAACTTCTATATACGTAGGGATAATGTAGACAGATTCAAAAGCCCTCAGTTCTGGTCGGTCATGGTTAGTTCTGGTTAGTTAAAGCGGCTTTTTATTTTCCCTAATTTTATTTCAGACGTGATAAATCACCACAAGTATGAACAGTAAACTTTTCCGTTTAGACCGCAATTCTGCCACGGCTTAATCTCATTAAATTTATTCCAATAATTTTTGGGCCGCAATTCTGCCATACATAAACTGGGAAAAAGTTTATACCTGCCTACTTGGGCCGCAATTCGGCTATGCCCTTCGTGGGTAACTACCCAAAATCCCAACTATAAATACATTGGAGAGGATATTGTTAATGAAGTGGCAGTTTTTAATTATTGGCATTGTAAATATTTTAAACATAATTTTGTAATTAAAGTACTTATTTTTAAAATAAGTGCTAGCAGCACTATTTTAAAAATACACAGTAAATAATTATACTCCCTAAAACTATCCCACCACTGAATAGACATCGATATTTTTTTTTAAAATTGTGCAAGGAATATATTGTTTTAAATATGCAACTTCCAGTAAAATAAGTTCTAATCATTTTTTTATTGTTTAAACTTCTTGAAACTACCCCATTACTGAAACTTGGTGAAACTTGGTTGTGGCTGTGTGCACGTAAGAGATTAGGGAATGAAGATACTTTGTATTTCGTGCAAATTTTTATTAAAAAATCCTAGCAGAGCGCTTTCGGTAAAACCATCATCAGTGCTATTCGTCGTCAAGCAGGAGCCGCAGCAAATTTGAGCCAACAAAACATTTAGAGGGCTTCAATAAAATATCACATTATTACACAAATTAAAATAAAAGTCAAACAACATTAATATTTGTTACATTTTCCCTTATTAGATAACCCCATTACTGGTTAAATTTTTATAAATTGTGACTGACATGTCCATTTTATGCTAAAAAATATTTTTACAATTATTATTATTACAATACCTACTTTTGAATTAAAGCCACCCTTGGGATGGTGCAAGCTGTTTTTTTAATATATAAACTTCTTGAAACTACTTCGCTACTGGTTAGATTTCAAGAATTTTTGAACTACATTTCCATTTTGTGCCGAAAACTTTTTTTAGTTTTAAACCAAGTTATACCCCGCCTTTGGTTCCTTTTAAGCCATATACGAACTTGACCTGTATTTTGAAAAAAAGTTTAAAATTTTTCATGTTCTTTAAGGGGGTTGGTACTGTTAGTACATCCCTTTTGGTTAGTAAGAGGGTGTCCATTAATTACGTGAGGCGATTTTGAAAATTTTTCTACTTTCCCTCCCCCTTTGGTGAGAGGGTAGGTAGGTTTAAAGTGAGTGGACTTTTTACGCCCTCCACTGCGACCGCTCGGTCTCTTGTGGCTCACACCTTTTTATATTCCTCCCAATATGATCGGACTTCTAATGAATCCGATATCAGATTGGGAGAGAGTTCTTAACATCTCCTCTTACTCGTGTCGCTACCGGACACGACCACAATATGTGTTCTGATGTGCCCCTGTCTCCTGGAGAGTATAATGAGCAGACGATTAAATCCGTTATGCCCTCCTCTCCCGGACTAGTGACGTGGGTAGCTACCAGGTCCTTGTTACAGGAACCAGATGTTTTTTCTGAGGTCGCATCTCCGGCCTTTCCCTATGAAAACGGTCCTATCCGCTTTCTGTTTAAAGCCAGGGAACCCTTTTCCCTATAAAGGCGGCTTTGTCCGCCTTCTGTTTGGATTCAGGGATCCCTTCCTAAGCACCTATTTGTTCGGGATGAATTAGCCCTTTCCCGTGAAACAGGCGCCGGTGACTTTAGGGGCACCTTTCGAAACGGATTCACCCGTTTTGGTCGGCGCACCTTTGTCTGCCTGTGACCTTGGGTGGCACCTCTCGAAACGGATTTATCCGTTTCGGTCAGCGCACCTTTGTCACTTTTTTCCTATGAAAGCGGTTCTGTCCGCTTTTTGTTTGAAGCTAGGAAAGTAATAGTCCACCACGGCAGAGCCCCGCATTACCGCGTAAGGCTAGATACTCTAGGCTAGAGGTCGCCCTGTATCTCAGAGGCACCGTTCGAGACACCTGTTTAAGGCACAGGATGTCATTCACTCATCAGCACGGTATGCTAACACCTTGAGTTAAGCCTTGTGTTCATCTTAGCTTTGGATCCCGTTCACTACGCTAGACAAAGGAGTTGCCGATAACCAGCAACTCTAGCGCATGTTCCAAAAGATCCTACTGGGCCCAACCACGACAACGACGAGTGAACACAGCGGTTGGGCCCTTGGTGAGATGTCGTGAGATTTGGCTCGACTCCCTTCCCCCCCTTAATCTCACGTGAAATTTTTCATGTAAATACGTTAAGCCGTGCTTGATTAGGATGGAATTATTAAAAAAATAATAATAATTTGTTTAATTATTTTATTTAAGACTATATCATTGTGTAAGATTAGCTAATCGTATTAGCTACATTTTAGTGGAGAAACATGTGTCTTGCGGGAAAAAAATAACGTGATATTTGCCGAGACCCTATATGCCTCACGTAATTAACTGATTCTTGTGTAATATTCTAATTAATTGGAAATTGGGGGGTGTAATCGACCTTTTTTCGCCCATCATATTTGTGAAAATTCGAAGTTTTAATTTGGGCCATTTTATTACAATAGAACCTCGATAACATAAAACCTTTGTCAACTCAAAAAATTTTTGTGTTGCCTTCCCCTTAAAGCAGATAACCTCTGTTACAAAATTCACAACCTTTATAAGCTAAACAAAGAATTTTACCATTGGCCCTTGATAACTTGAAATAGTACCCTTAGTGACCTCTATAACTTAAAGTATTTATCAGTGACTCATCGTAAGTAGGTATACAAACAAGGTTTTCTTTGAAATTGTATTGCTTTGAACTTTAATCTTTCACTAAAATAGCTCGTAAATACACGTATAAAATGGAAGGATAATAAAGAAAACGTAAAATGAAAGGAAAATTGAATAGGCTAAAACATATCCTTTAATAGTCCAGGCAGTCAAGGTCAAAATAGTGTCATACCTCCGAATTTTTTATATATGCACCGATTTTCTTGAAAATTTGGAATTAAGCTTATCTTACCCTCCATATCAAAATCTGTATGGTCGCAAGGTGTGCAAATTGTTTTTAAGGGGTGAAAACCACTCCCTATCGAAAAAATGGATTTTATAGGTTTTTCGGCTTTTTTTCGATTCAAATGTCTTTTATTTATGTACGATAAATATACTAACGTGTAGTACAATATAAAATTGGTGTATTTTGAAATATAAACCCCTGAGAATCTTTAAAAACTACCCTTTTGATGAAAATAATATAAAAAAAATCTTTTAACGATTTGTAACATTACAATTGCAGGTTTACCGGAAAAAATTCATAGCATTTTAATAAAATTATTAGTTACCACTTTTCAACCCCTAAAAACTACCTCTTTGCAGAAAATGAAATAAAAAAATATCTAATGACTGCCAATTTTTAGATTTTGCGTAATTTTAGTATTACACTTTATTATCTCTACTTAAAATAATGTGTAATTGTTGGTTCTAACTAACTCTGAACACGAAGTAATTTTTAATTTTTAATTGTCTACACCCTGCCCGCCCTTAAGAACAACCCCTTTGCCAAATGAAACTTGTCTCAAATGTCCCTACAGACAACCTAGTGTCAACAAAAAAAATCAGTGCGCCAAAATTTGAATCTTTTTTTACTTTAAAATTGACTAAAAAACTTTCAAAATCTTATTTTTTGTGTAACTCTGTTAATTTTAAAGCTATCACATCCTACAAAAAATCATTTTGAAGGTAATTTTTAGGGCTACAAGCCTATGTATGTAAGAAGGGCTTGAGACTCTTCATATTTTATAGGTAAAGGGTCAAAGGGCTGCGGAGAAGCAGTCCTCGCACTATAGTGAAAGTTTAAATTGGTTATAACTCCGTCAACTTTTATGCCACAAAAAAAATAAAAGAAAGAAAATAATCGTCATAAAAAATGCTACATTTTTCTACTCTTTAGTTTTTTCGTATCTCTTATGGTTTTGGAGTTAAAATTTTTTAAAAAATCACAAAAAACATATAATTTAAGCTCATTTTTTTCAAAACTGTGCATCTCTAATCAGTAAAACTTTCAGATGTCATAAATAACATACAAATAAAGTAATTGGTGCAAGAAATAAGTTTAATTTTGATTTTGAATGAAATGACATTAGTTTTATTGCGATTTTTTTTTGTTTTAACTATTTTACACCATAACTCACTGAAATTTCAGTCAAAAAGACTTTTATCGGTGCTCATTTTAAGGGTCTTTTTATGCTTTTTAAAAAATATTCTATGACTTTTTGTTGAAAAAATGCACAATTTTCCCGTTATTTGAGGTTAAGTACTTAATAACTTGCCTTAGGTAGAACTTTAAGATCTTTATAAATAGCTCAATTACTTTGTTTTTTTATAAGCTTTATTTTGGTTTATTACACTTTTTCGATAAAACGCATAATTACAGAGTTATGCGTAAAAAACAATTGAAAAATGAGGTTACAAAAAATCTTTTTTATTGCGAATAATTCAAAAACTATTGATCTGGCGAAAGAACTTGACATGACATTTTTTACTTCAAATTAGCTCATCTATCGATTTCGGAGGTATTTTGGGTAAAAAATTGCCCACCCCCGAGAAGGAGTGGCATCCACCTCCAGGGGTGGTTGCACACATCGGCACCATATAGATTTTGCTTTTTGACCATCCATCTATCATCTGTCAAAATTTCAAGTAAATCGGCGCATATATAAAAAATTCGGAGGTGAAATGCTTGTCTGCCTGGACTGTAACCAAACCTCGTCGTCCCGTTTGAGTGTACGTTGATTATTCCTCGCGAAGCACTTTCAACAACTTGACCTGATGGTCTTGGGCTTTCCCGACACTTCTTGTAGTTTTGGCGTCTTGGGTTCGGCGTCACCACTCTTACCAACATAACCATCAGGCCGTTTTTCCACACCTTCAAAAATGAACCAAGACCGTTTTGGTCATACCATTTCCGGACAGAAGCTTTGATAAAAACTCCAGATAGAGAACCGCCTACACGGGAGATAGAAGTTGAACCATTATTAGTATTATTATCAATTTAGCAAATAAATTTGTGCGGCTCGATTCAGTATTTTATAAAAGAAAGATAAATTGCCCTCGTCATTTGACACGTCGATTTAGTCTTCATTGGTGTTAGGCCTACTTGTGCTTAGGTGTAAAAACAGTCGTAAATAAGATGACGAAACTTAGTAAAAAGGAAATGCACTATTATTTTACGCTTTAAGGCCTGTTAATAATTGTATTTAATTTTTTTTAAGTTTACTGCACTTTGTTTTGTTTAATTTTTTTAAGATTGCAATTGTTACTATGTTAAGCAGGTAAATATTATTCATGATAAATATCCTATTCTATTTTCCGTGTGATATGACAAAACAAATTTACCGAACTAACTCTATTTGTTAAAGAATGATAAAAAGAAAATACAATGCCAGAAAAGGCATGCAATATTTTAAATAAATAAAGGCATTTGACCCTGTTTAAATATTAATATAATAAACTAAGCTTTTTTCAAATACGAAAATATAAAATAATTTTACTTTTATATGTTGAGTTTTTGCGAATTTAGTTTAGTATAACTTCAAATGCTCGTTGAGCTAACATCTTAAAAATACGTTTTGAAATTAAAAATGATTCGTGGCGGTCGCGGTGGTGATAGACGGGGTGGTAATGAGAACAGCCATATAATTGGTAATGGATTTAACCAGTAAGTTGATTTTCTATTTGGAAAAACCAGTATTAAACATGTTAAAACTAAAAAAGTAATTTTTAATGCTATTATAATTAAAATTAAAATGAAATCATATTTTGACATGTAGTGTGCAAGTCCCCTTAAAAAATACTTGTTTAGTTTATAAAAATGTAGGAAGATTAAATTAATTAATTTAGATTACTACTTTATTTAAATAAATTACCTTAGTTATTCCCCATTCCAACGGCCTTTGTGAAGTGGCTCTTTTCTTGCATCCTGTATTAAAATAATTCTTTCAGCTCATTCCAGACTTTTCGATTCTTTTCCACGTTACTATAAACGGCGACCAGAAATTTCGCAAGGGCCAGTGTATAATCGACTTTCGAAGCATTCAGTGTATAATAGACAGTTAAACCGTTAGCATAGTTACGTTGCATTGTTGTTACCATAGAAACATTTGTGAACCTGATTGCTAATAAAAAGGTGTAAAATAAGATTTCGTGTTTTTATACGAGGTGTGACGGAACGATACAATAAATCAAAAAATAATTATTTTTTTGGTAAATTGCCTGTCGATTAGCATTTTAAGTCGCGACCTTTTCTGTAAAAGAAATACTTATACAGTATGTCCCAAATTCGAGATATGACGTTATTGATGATTTTTTAAAATTCGGAACTCAAGTTTTTTTGGGAGTATTTTAAAGCGCATATCGACTGCCCAATTGTAAAATGTCTCTTCCGTGTCGTTTGTAAGATGTTAAAATAATAAAATCTTACTTATAAACCATCCTAACAATTGTTCTCAAGAGTAATAATTATTCATTACATCGGCAACACTGTTACGTGCAAACTTCCATAAGATCATCTTGACAAAATGGTGATCTAGATCACTTCAATGCATTACAATGTTGCAATTTATCGAAAACTTCCCTAAAGGCTACTTGGGATATTTTCAGGGTTCGAAAATATCCGATATTTATTATAAATAACAAAATATCGGATATTTGTGATATGTATCCGATATATATCAAATGTTGGTTATATATCCATTTTATTAAAAACACATCTATATATATATATATATATATATATATATATATATATATATATATATATATATATATATATATATATATATATATATATATATATATATATATATATATATATATATATATATATATATATATATATATATATATGAAAATTTAAGATTATTTATTTATGAAAAAACATTTAAAAAATTTCACTTCAAAAGTTTTGGGCTTTTAACCGCGGTGTTCAGAAAATTGAAAAAACTTAAATGGTTCAAGAGTAAAGTGCATTTATTTGTGAAGATATGGAAATAAGTTACTAGGAAAAGTTGTTCAAAATTAAAAGGTAGTTCTAATACCAATTTTCAAAAAAATGGCCTACTTTTTTATTGTGATTAAATTATTTTAATACCAATTTAAATTTTTAATAAACTAATTTTATAAATTTTTTGCGTTAAGTAAGTGAAAGTTTCTGCGGCTAAAAAATTATTAGCCCCCGTAACGTCATTAATGCTTGCACTATAAACCCCTACTAGTACAAAAAAAAGTTGTTAATTTGGAATTAGTTAATATTAAAAAAATTTTTTATCACAAATTAATAAAAGTAGGGTTTTTTTTGAAAAATGATATTAGGAACTATCTTTTACTTTTGAACAACTTTCGTAACTTATTTCCATATTTTCCCAAATAAATGCACTTGACTCTTCCTTTTAAATTTTTTTCAATTTTCAAAATCCCGGTATAAAATTTTTAAATGTTTTTAAATTTTTAAAAAGTGGCAAAATTTTTTAAAATATTTTTTGATAAAAAAAAAAATAAAGAATTTTTTATTTCAACACCTTTTCCGTGGACGTACTGGTGTGTCCAGGGAAAAAGGGTGTTGAATGGGAAAAAATTTCTTTTTTTTTAATTTTATCGTAAAAAGTTGGTTGTAATAAAAATGTTTGCTTTTTAAGTAAGATTGGGTTTAAAACATTTAATATATTTTATACGCGGTGTTCAGAAAATTGAAAAAACTTAAAATGGTACAAGAGTAAAGTGCATTTATTTGCAAAGATATGGAAATAATTACTAGAAAAAGTTGTTCAATCAATAGGTAGTCTCTAATACCAATTTTCGAAAAAATCGGCCCACTTTTATTTACTGTTTAAAAATTTTATTATCAATTAACAAATTTCCCAAATTTTGTACTAGTGGGCGTTGATAGTGACAAGCTTTATTGATACTTTGCTTTTATAATTCATTACCCGCAGTATCGTCTATTTAAATGCTTACTTAACAGCAAAAAATTTGAAAAAAATTGATATTAAAAATTTAAATAGATAATTTAAAAAAAATTTAAACACAAAAAATAAAAGTAGGCCGATTTTTTTTAAAATTGGTATTAGAGACTACCTTTTAATTTTGAACAACTTTTCCTGAACTTATTTCCATATCTTATCAAATAAATGTACTTTACTCTTGTACCATTTTAAGTTTTTTCTATTTTCTGAACACCGTGTATAAAATATGTTAAATGTTTCTATCCCAATCTCATTTTAAGAAATAGCAAAATTTTTTATCAAGAGTAGCTTTTTTGGATAAAATCAAAAAATAAAAGTTTTTTCTTCAACACCTTTTCCGTGGACATACTTATATATATATATATATATATATATATATATATATATATATATATATATATATATATATATATATATATATATATATATATATAATATTATATATATTTGGACAATATATTCATTTTTTATAGAAATGAAATAATTTTTAAAAGGGCCCCCTTTATTATTTTTATTTTTTTATGGCCCTTTTTTTGTTACTACTCTAATTAATAATATAGTACCAAAATAAAACATGTAAATAAAAAAAATTATAATTAATTTGTATATGATTAATTGGATGTATGATTTTGCCTGGACAAAAATAAATGGACAAACTACAAATCCCAACTAAAAATCGTATTTATTAAAAAAAAGAAAATTATACAATATAACTGGTGAAAGTTCTAATACTTAGTGAAATAGCCATTATTATCAAAAACTGCTTGACATCCCCGAACATGGACTCAGAAACTTGTTAATAACATCCATACTTATTTCCCATGAATCTTGTAAAGCTCGAACAATTCGTCTGTTCTTGTAATTACGATGCCGAATGCTTCGATCTAGATGTTCCCATAGATTTTGGGGGGGGTTAAGGTCAGGCGATTGTGATGGCCACTTCATAACAGTAATTTTTTTATTTTAAAAAAAATGTTGGATTAATTTTGAAGAATGTTTCGGTCGTTTTCTTGTTTAAACACGTAAGTTAGCGGCAACATCTCTTCGGAGTACGGTAACATCACATCCCCAAAATATCGTACTTAAACTTTTCCATAATGCCGAGATTTTGTATAAAGGACCGATCCCATATCCCGAAAAACACCCCCAAACCATAACAGAACCTCCGCCATGTTTAACTGTCGGTCTGGTGTACTTGGGATTAATCTTTGGGCCCTTTTGGTCTTCGTACATATTTGGGTGCCATCAGAATTAAATAAGTTAAATTTTGATTCGTCACAAAGATATTTTTTCCCTTTGGGCGTCGCTCCAAGAAAGGTGTTTTTTTTCAAACTCCAAACGGGCCTTCCGGTTTTTTTTTGAGAGGGAGGTTTCTTGGCGGGTCTTCTTGTGAGTAAGCCAGCTTCTGTAAGACGTCGTCTAATAGTCCTAGAACTGATATTTGTTACGTTCTGTTCTTCCAATTCGGCCTTAATTTTACTTGAAGACTTAAACGGGAGTTTGAGCTAATGTTTTTGATGATTCTGTCAATTCTTGGGGTGGTTTTTTTCGACGGCCAGGTCTTTTCTTATTGTCGACATAAGACGTTGCTTATATTTTTTTATTAAGGCATTAACAGTAGACCTAACCCCTTTAATTGGCGTGCAATATCAGCTTGACACCCCCTGTTGTACTCAGCAATAATACAAATTTTAAATCTTGGATAACTCGTCCACGCGGCATTTTGTAAACTAACAACAATCACCCCCTGGCTTACAATGATACAAATTAAACAATTCCGTCGAAGATGGGGGGAAAATTATAAAAAAAAACCTGTTTGTCCAAATTTTTTTTACCAACTATAAAAACATACTTTATTGTATAGGGGACAGAGAAAAAAAAATCACGAATATTTTACTAAAATTTCCCAAACGTACATTCCATACAGATTATATTTATGTATTTACGATAACGTAAATAGTGAACTATTTGTTTATACAAAACAATAAAGATAATTTTATATTTGCCCAAATAAATATGACCAATACTGTTTATATATATATATATATATATATATATATATATATATATATATATATATATATATATATATATATATATATATATATATATATATATATATATATATATATATATATTAGTATATATATTTTATATATATATATAAATATATATATATATATATATATATATATATATATATATATATATATATATATATATATATATATATATATATATATATATATATATATATATATATATATATATATATATATATATATATATATATATATATATATATATATATATATATATATATATAATTTTATATATATATATATATTACATGTAGGTAGTATATATTTATTTGTCTGTCCACGTGATTATGAAGTGATGGCTTGAGCTAAAATCATGAAATTTGGCACAGGAACCCCGTTTTTGAATTTCGCCCCGGGACAAAAATAGAAGAAAAAAATTTTTTTTTACCGTTAGCCGTACGGGGCGTCTTACGGAGACAGAGGTCTTTATTGTCTCTCCCTGGCGGAGACAGGCTTTTCATCTAGTATTCTATAAATACAAAAGTTATGTAATGCTTCTTAAATACTTAATGATGAAGTAAAACCGTTTCTGCACTTTGTCAATTGCTTTTTTTGTAAAAAATAATAAAATAAACACAAAAAACTTACTCTTTCGTAACGCATTTTTTCTGACACAACTGACGCCATTAATGCTGGCAGAAGTGTTGTCATTTATGGATTAGAACTTACTGTTAGAGAGTATCTTTTTATCTTAACCCTACTTCAACGCCATTTACATTCGGGAAGTAGAAATACAGTAACAAACGCCAAAAAATTTCTTAATAATATAACATTTTTAAACCATTTTTGTCTGATATTTATAATAAAAAACATTTGATATATATATATATATATATATATATATATATATATATATATATATATATATATATATATATATATATATATATATATATATATATATATATATATATAATGATAAATATCCATTGGTATATATTCTCGAACCATGGATATTTTATTCTTATTTTTAATGATTATTAAACATGCTGAAAATTATGGTAAGGGGTTTTGGACCCTAGCAAATCGATCCCGCAAGTACAAATTTCAAAATTCCCCAAAAAAGAATGAATACTTCTTTATGTCACATCCTGTATATTTAAATGTCATATTTGATAATGCAAAATGTCATTGCGAACAAATTTTTTTGATATAAGGATCCCAAACAAACTCTCAACGCGACTAGAAATACAAATTGACTGGTTTAATATTTTTTTTCCAAAAAATTACTTGTTTTATGACTTTCACTGTACATTGCTGCATTTTTATATTGTTTATATTGCTCGGAAATAGTGTCTCGGTGACATTTTTTCTTTTTATTAATTTACTATTTGTATTTAGGTATATTTGGAAGCCTTATTTTTTACATGGTTGACTATTATTTTAGAGTGTAAGAATTTTTAACTTTATATATAATTTTATAGATATATAGATAGATTATATCGTTCACACGGAGTATGTTTTATTTTAGAGAAAACTTTATATAAAAACTTCTTTTATTACCTTAAGTAAAGACTTTCATTATAAATAATAATACTACACATTTTTTAAATTATCCAATGACATTTGATTTTACTAGTGCAACAGCCACATAGGTACAGTTTGTTGTGTATGTATATTTTTCCTGACGAGTTCTGGGAGTTTCCTGCAAAGAACATGCATCAACAATAGGCTTAAACTACCCTAAATACATCGTTACATCATTTTATAGGAAAGAAAGACTTATCTTCCCTTCAACTTAAAAAATTTAAATCATAGTTTCCTTTTTTTATTTAAAAAAATGTACTTTTATAGAAATTTTAATCTATTTCTTCCAGGAAAGGAGAAAGAGAACAAGCGACGGATCCAAACCAACCAAAAAAGGACAAAGTGCAATTTGACAATATTAACGTTAGATTAAAATTTAAGGTAAGACAACCACTTCGAATTGACAACAAGGATTTTAGTATTTTATATTAAAAAGCGAGGTAAGAAATTTCTTTGAAGTGAGATTGAAATGTTCGTAAAATATACGAATGTTAAATGTAAAAAAAAATTCAACATTTAAGGTAAGATTATTAGGAGAAGGATCAGAAAAAAGGAATTCATAAGCATATAATTTAGGAACTGGCAAAAACTCATTGCACTGTAAAAATATCTATGGTCCACTGCAGCTTAATGAGATGAAAATTAAAGTTTAAAGCGATCTTGTTGGATTAAAAATTTGGAACTGGAGCAGACTTATAGTTTTAGTTCACTGTCCAGTGATCCTTAAAACTTTTAAATTGAATTTGTTTTTGCATACTTAACAAATGCATTCACATAAATGTCAAAGGTCCTGCAAAAAGTGCTGCAGCACACCGACTTCCCTCTTCAATCCAATAGAAGCTGTATGTGGCCTAGCTAAACTGTTGAATTTAGTGTTACAGGAAATAAGACAATGGTCTTTCAGTTAATCTGATAAATATTGCACACTGAAGCACCCTTTAAAAAACTAAAGTTAGTTGGGGTTGTATTATAAAGACGTGAAAAAAATTCGTAAAAAGCTCAACAACAACGCACATGCGAAAAATAGATCATGGCAACAAACGATTGGCAGTTTTAACTTAAAAGATATAAACTCAATTTAGACGCAAAATTTCTGCTTATTTTTGCAGAAATTACGTGATTTCAAAACATGTATTTAATTGCATGAAAGCATTTCGAATATGCTCTAATTACTAAGCAGAATATAATATATATTCGACGACCTACAACGTTTTCACTAGTCGCAACAAGGATGATTCACGGTGTAACCGTCTTAGCCTACCCGGAGTTTTACAGTAATTTGGAGGCTTAGTAATTTTAAAGTAACCAACTCTAGTTTTCGTGTACCTACCAGGATCTGCATTTTTTTTTTAAATTAGGTTCCCTTTATGCCCAAAGAAATACTACCTTTATTTATTATATACACTTACTTGCACAAAAAATTGGCCGCAATTTTTAACTTCCTTGCGAACCGCTCATTTGATGTTGATAATCAGTTTTTTGAATTCTAGATCTGTAAGTCAGAAATTTTTATCGGAATTTAATTAACTTTATATAAAGATAGCAAATTGGCATTGTCTGGCATGCTGAATATTGAAGCGTTTGAATCATGATAGATTTTGGCGCCAAAAAGATTTTAAAAATTTTATCCCACATAAAAAAAATCAAATTTAGGTGTTTGTTCTTAATTTGAAAAACTGTTTTTTGCTGTGTACATCATCAGAATCCTTCCTGTAGAGAACCAATTAGATCTGAAATAAGCTTAAACTATGATAAAAATAAAACTGAACGTATTCATATATAGTAAATTATATCAATCACAAATGATAAATCATTTATTAGTATATGCATACAAATATACAAATTGATAATATATTTTAAAATATATTAATTAACAGATAAAAATTTTAATATATATTATAAATAATATTTATATACTATTTTATGTTAAGGATCTATATTACGCATGGTTTGAATATAATTAAGATGTTAATATTACTTTAAATCAAATTTATTTATTTCATTTAAATTTTATTACATAGAAACCTTATAGACAATGATCATATAAATATATATATATTTTTGGTATAACTTAAATGTTATATGGCGACTCTAATTTGCAAACTAAAACAAATAACATAGACATGATGAGGCCAAAAACAGAAGATATTGTTTCTCCTACTCGTAACAAAATCAGCTGCATTCAGGCGCTTCAATATTCAGCATGTGCTGTCCGTGATTACGCAGACATTTTTCTAAGGTTCATGTTGTGCTGTAGAAGACAGTACCATTATCTTTTTTGAACATGTGTTTCTTCTCATCACGACATTATCTCTGTCTTTATTGGGGATACACTGTTTTAAAACGAACGCCGGCAAAGAAACTCATTGTTGCATCTCGTATCCGTATATGCTCCAATTCAATTTTAATAAAAAATTTGACGTTACATTATTAATAAAAGTTAATTCACAATTGAAAAAACATTAAAATCAAATAAGCGGTTGGCGAGGAAGCTAACTTTCAAAATGGGGGCAGCTTGTAGTGGCTGGTTTTTTGTGGAGGTGAGTGTATATATGTTGCATTTTATATATAAAAAATATATCTTTAATTTCCTTTTACAACAATTTAAACCATTTTTCGCAGACTAAAGACGACAACAAGTCAACATGGCGAGGATTTTGGAAAAAAGTGAAAACCCTGTCGCCCTTTTTGTGGCCCAGAAAATCTATCAAACTACAGATACGGGTAATATTCTGCTTTGTGCTACTTGGACTGGGTAGAGCCGTTAACCTGTTTATACCGCTATACAATAAAAAAATTGGTAAGTACATATTTCATACTTTGCAAACTTGTTGAGAAACAACTGGTTCTTCAGTAAGTTCTATAGTTCAATTCGAGATGGCAGTATTACGTTGTTGGTTTGTTGTGAGTTTTCTAAAAATAATAATACCTTTTATGAGCACGTGTAAAATTTTATGTAGATTTGTCAACTGATTCGTATATTTACAGATGTTTAAAGTGGATATGTTTTAAAGATGTAGCACCGAAATTAATTTCTGAAACATTATTAAAAATCTATAGGGAATTTTCACCTACAGTTAGAACAGTAAAAAGATGGGTTGCCAAACTGAAACGAGGGCCTCCAAATCTTGACAATTTACGCGAAGAACGTCCAAAAAGTGCACAAAAACAATAAATCGTAGTAAAAATACAATATATCGTTTTAAAAGATAGTCAATTAACGGAGAGAGATTTAGTGGAAGCCCTAAGATTTAATTAGACAGTCTAAGCAATATTGTGCTGAAGTTTTGAGTGGTATTTACTAGCAACAGAACGAAAACACTTTTTCGACAATTGACGTAATAATGTTACTCTGACTTGTGGCTGGCTGTTCCCACATCTCAATTAATTTATGCATAGACCATGGAAACCAATTTTAATATTGTATATGAGTTAGTTTTATTTGTATCTAAACGGAAATGTTAAACTGGCTAATAAAAGGAGGAGTTTCTTATTTAATAATATCATAAATGACTTTTATTAAAATACAAAGTATTATTTACAATAATATATTAATTTCAGTGAAAACTAGCCGCAAGCTAGCCAAAGGCTACATTACTGAACTTTGCACCACTGATATATTAAAAGATAAAGTCTCAAAAAAAATATATAAAAATAGTGATTTTACACATATTCAGAGCATAATTCCAAAAAATAGAAGTTTGTTGAAAATTTAAAGCGACAACAAATTAAATATTTACTATTCTCACTGCAAACAATGATAGGTAAAGGCATTAAATAAAAAGGCGAATTTAGAAAAAAAGAAATAAAGCAAACAAAAACGAGAAATTAATTAGTGTATATATTTTAGAGATAAAGTAGTAAAATGAAACTTTTTTACACTATGAGTAAAACAAGTTCATTTGGTAAAGAGTTCTAATTAATCGCGTTGTAAGTAAATGACCACTAAAACATGGTGCTCCCATGACTAGACAACGTCAATCATTTGCCAAACCTTAAATTCCTTGTATGTAAGCCGCGTTTACACGATGCCAGTTGAGGAGACAAGTGTCGGGGCCAGTGGCGTGAATGTCTGAGGCCAGTCCAATTGAATGAGAACTTGTTCACACGGCGAAACTATTGACACGGCAGTTGGTGACGAAAAATGGCGAAGTCCTCATCGTCTGTTGTGTCTCGTGATGAATTAAGAGTAATGTGTGATGATCTTTCTCAGGAATTTATCGCTGAGGCTTGCGAAGTTCTCGAAGAAGAGTTAAATAAGAAGAGGGAGTGGTCAAGGAAATGGCTATTGAAAAAGACTGTCTCTTTTCAATGGAGCTTCATCGCAATTGATAAAAGAGTAACGAATGGGGGATCCATTGGAATTTAAAGTTTGTTTAAGGATAATTCCGGAGAGTTTTGACGAACTATTGCAGCTTGTTTCTCGACTGACAAAGGCAAACTGACCCAAAACGAGATATCTACTTGGTGGGGCATTGTCAAAACAATTGCCGTGATAGAGTGGTTGGGAGCGTCACTGCGCCCAGTCAATTGTCCTTTGTCTACTCCTGGAGACAGTCGAATTTCAGGACAACTGGCAGGGCAGTTGGCACGCCAATAATTTTATATCAGTAAGCTGTCCTCTGTCAATTGTCTCCTCAACTGGCATCGTGTAAACGCGGCTTAAATCTTTGCAAAGTAATAACTTACTTACTTAAATACAAAGGGGATTTTAGAGCTTTTATCAAACAATTACGGAAGGGTAAAGTTCAGCAATTGTACATTCTTAGCCAATAAAGTTCCTTTAAGTACGAAATATGATCAATTTTTTTTTATCCCAAAGATAAGACGTGAACATACTGAACATGTATTTTGTACTTTTTGTTAGCGACTTTTGTCCAAAATATTAAGGCAAGGACCAAAAGTAAAATTAAAAGGATTAAAAATAGACAAAACAAGCGACTTAAAAAGCTCTTTTAGCATATAAAAATTAGGTATATGACGGTTATAAAACAAAATTTTCAATGATAAATTTGATATTTAAAGTAAACCTTTAAAAAAACGAAAAGATCTATGTATGAACCCCTGCGGCACACCAGAAAAAACTTAAATATGTCCAGAAAAGCTGTTATTACAATACATTTTATTGAATCGGTTAGAAAAGTAAGGTTTACCACGAGTTATTGTCGATTCCTAAAAACCATAGTACTTTAACTTAACAAGTTTGGGATTCAGCGTGTCAAAAGCCTTTGGAAAGTCCAGAAAAACCAAAATGCTGGTTAATTTCTTATCAATAGCTTTGATTACATCATCAGTTACATTTACCTTTTATTGTTATTAATTTTTCCGGGTACACCAACATATCAATAAATACTGTTTGCGCATAATGCTATTATGTCTATGCGATATCAAACAATTCGGCCTAAGATCGGAAACCTAAGATGATATTTCTAGGTAAAAAATATATGAATATGTAAATTCATAAATTTGTTTTTTTTTCGTAGGATTTGATAATTAAAACACTGTGACACTCAACAACCTTTTATTTACTACTTTACAACCACACTTTACGCTTTTTGATCTTAACTCTTTCACTTACATGATATAACCAAGTAACTACGGTTGGCGGCGGCCTTTATATACCTATTTCACCGATTCTATACAATACCAGGATAATCTTCATATTTCTTACTCAGCTTACCTATCGCAGTTAAAATAAAAAAAAAGTCAGGTGGCCTATTAAGTTTTATTTTTTCTCGGATTGATTGAAAATTGATTCTTAAAGGTTTCTGGAGTGTTCTGCATATTTTTGACTAATTTAAAACTTCAACTTTTTACTTTCTAGTTTCTCTTCGATTTTTAAGGAAGTTTATTGCGAAGTTTGTGCATATTTTAGTAATACTAATCACGTACATATTTTCTTTTTAGTCGATTCATTAACGGAATCATCGACACATGCATTAGAGTTTAGATGGGATTGGATTTTAATTTACGTAGTCTTCAAATTTATGCAAGGAGGAGGCGGTGGAGGCATGGGTTTCCTCAATAATTTACGATCATTTATGTGGATTAGGGTACAACAGTATACTACTAAAGAAGTACAGGTTAGTATGCCTAAAGGTACCAAGTACCAAAGATATTACATATGGATGTATTTTCTTAAACCTGAGCAAATCGAAGTTTTCTTAGCTAAAACACCGATAAATAATAAATGCCAATTATAGCGAAAAAAGTTTATCAACATTAACAGGTGGGAAAGGGCTGAAAATGGCCCCTCAAGGCCCGAAAAATGGGTTTCCCGCTAATATCTGCCAAAATATGCGAATTGGAGAATTTTTGTTTAAACAAAAAATGAAGATCGCCTTGTAGTCTACAAAAATGGTCCTTATAATTTTATTTAAAAAATTAATAGTTTTCGAGATAACGGGACCCAAAAGTCCCCTCATTTCAGCTGCCGCTCTACCGCTGGACTGCCGCTATCTTTATGGATTCACTTATAAGCGGGCGGACGAATTGTTCCATTACTCGGACAATAATGAACATTTTTTAATAATTCAAAGTTCATCGTAATGGAAAAAGCCGTACCTATCATTGCATATGAGTTTGGTCCATTCTGATTTTTCTAGAATATTAAAAAAACGGTCAAAGTTTTTTTTCGCAATATTTTGAAAATATTTCATAATTTATTGATATTTTTTGAAAAAATGATTCGTTATTAAAAAATTTTTATAATGAGACCTTAGCAAGTGTTTAATGATCCCAGAAAATTTCCTTCACCATTTTTCTTGCGTTTTGATAGAAAATTGTTTTGCCCATTTGCATTTTTAGCTGAAATATTATGAATTTTTCAACGGCCGTTTTTGCGAAAAATATTGGTGTTGCTAAAAAAATGGTAAGGATCATTTTTGTAGATTTTGAGGTGATCTTCATTTTTGTCTAAACCAAATTTGTCTAATTTGTACATTTTGGCAGATATTCGCGGGAAATTCATTTTTAAGACCTTGGGGGGTCATTTTCAGCGGGTTCCCACGTCGGAATCGTGATAAACTTTTTCTCGTTCGAAAGCATCCGCGAAGACCTAAAATTGCGCCACAAATGAAAACTGTACAGCTTTGGGTACTTAGGTCTTCAGTTATTGGACTAGAAGGTAAGTGTTCTAAGTTAAAAAGAGATCTTTTAGCTTAGACACTAGAGAAATCACACAAAAACTTAAATATTGAAAGTGGCAGAAATTTAAACAAATTGCTAGATATTTGCTTTCAGATTTTTAATTATTGTTTTCCTTCCAGGTTGAACTGTTTAGACATTTACACAGTCTCTCTTTACGATGGCACTTAAACAGAAAAACCGGCGAAGTATTAAGAGTAATGGACAGAGGAACAGAAAGCATTAACAGTCTCCTGCAAATGATACTATTTTCTCTTGGACCAACAATTATAGATTTATTAATTGCCATCATATTTTTCTTCACCGCCTTTAACTATATTTTTGGTCTTATTGTCAGCACAACTATGATATTTTATTTGAGTAAGTTAAACAAGTTTTTATAACAAAAAAAACTATGTATTTTTTCTCTTTAAAAAATCACACCATTTTTTTAAATTATTTGGAATTAAAAAAATACTAAAGATATTTCATCAATAGATTTTAAATTAATCCGACCCGATCTTTAGTACAAGGAGGGTTTAAAAATAAACCGGAATTTGCCTTTAAGTTTGTATTTATCTGCAAAAAAAATGTCAATTTATAAATTTACGCCTACCTTATTTTTTTTTTTTTTTTAGTTTATACAGTTAAAATCGTTTGTTGGGGTATTCTGTAGTTACCAAATCTGTTTTTAAATTTTTATTACCTGTTAGGGTATACAAAGTACGACCAAAAGTTTGATATTTTTAAATTGAACACCGTGTATATTATACCACCATTAGGAAGATCTTTAAAAGAACTTTTAAAAAATTATACTTTAGAAAATATGGCCATGCGAAATACCTTGTGTAATATTCCGTCTGTATAGCTAGATATCTTCCTATTTAATAATAACAGTAACACATCCTTGGTTAATAAAATTGATTGTACCTACTTTCCAAGTAATACTAGTAAAAACACCACAAGATCGGACAAGTTATAATGTATATTTTTTTCAGTTTTTACTATCAGTATATCCGAATGGAGAGCCAAATTCAGAAGGCGCATGAATTTAGCTGACAACGCAACTCGTGCCAGGAGTGTAGATTCTTTACTGAACTTTGAAACAGTTAAATACTATGGTGCTGAGAATTATGAAGTTGATGCTTTTAAAGATGCTATTTTAAAATATCAGGTAATTTTGTCTTTAAAAATATTAGATCTTAAGATTTAAGTTCATGTACAGTAACGGCCATTAAATCTTAGGCCTATGCCACCTTCTACTGAATTTAAATACCTAAAAAACCTAATAAAGAAACAGGTGTCTGTTGTCAGAATCTAAAAATATTTTTTAAAGTGCCAAACTTAACTTTGGATCAAAAAGTATTAATTATTCATTATATTGAGCAGAGAGGTTGGCCATAAAGAGATATGGCGGAAGAGCTTAACATCCCAAAGAGTAGTATTCATTTTGTTTAAAAAAAAGGCAAGAAACACACTTCTTTGAGAGGAGAGCTGGAAGTGGTCGCCCCAAACTATCGAATCAAGAACAAGACAATAATTTAGTTAATGTTTTGAGAAACCAACCTTTTAAATCTGTAGTTACAGCAACAACGAAAAGCAATTTCCCAGCATCGGTTAGAACGGCACGGCGAAGAATAAGGCAAATAGGGGAATTGCCCCCGGCAGCCTAAACCGTTTTTAACGCTGGAAACCCCCACCTTAAAAATTTTTTTATAAATGCAAAAAAAAAAAAAGCATTGGATAACAATTTTACTTGAAACCCCAAATTTTTTTAAAATATAATATTCAGCAAAAAAATTTTTTCCAGTCGTGCTATATACAGGGTGAGTCAACGAAAAAAAAAAAGGTTCTTTTTTTTTATTGGTTTCAAAAGTTATGAAAAAAATAGTAAATACAAGAGATGTAAAGATTCTTAGGACCCCAAATTTAAAATTATTTTAAAGTATAGGGGTTGGCAAAAAAAAAGCGGACAATAAAACATACATTTTTAAATAAAACCCCCCTTTTTTTAAATTTTTTTTTTTAATTCCTTTTAAAAAAATTCTTAATTTTTATTAATAATAATGCATACCAAACCCCTAATTTTTTTCCAATATTTCAATTTCTAAAAAAAGAAAATAATTTTCACACTTAAAAAATTACGATAGCGCCTTTTTTTTAAAATAGATCCTCATATTTGATATTAGCGTTATTCGAAGATGAAAAAAAAAGATATATGCAAGGAAATTTTTTTAATTAGATGCTACAGGGTGTTCAAAATAAACGGAATATTTGGATTTTTAAATTGAAAAATCTCTTTTTTTTAAAGGCCCCACCATATATATTTTTTTTTTTTCTGAAGATCTTACAAAAAAAATTTTTTTATTAGGTATGTCATATACCTTTTTTAATACTTTGCATTTTTTTAATTTTCCCCAATTTTTCCCCCTTCTTTCCTTCAAGACTTTGCTATTAAACATTAGTTGGCCTTTTTAAAATTTTTTAAATTTTTAAAAAAAATAAATAATAATAAACCCCCTATTACTACAAATTTTTTTTTTTAATTTTTAATTATTATGGCGCAATAAATTTCCCCAAAAATACCCCCTTCTACTTGGATACAAAATGTTTAGTCTTTTTCGTATATTTTCTTGGACGTTCATAGCATAAACGGTGTTATTTCCCCCGCGTCCCAAACCCCCTTTTTTTCCATATCATCTGGTGGAAGGGGGATTCACATAAACACATTTTAACATCCCCCCCAAAAAAAATCGGGGGTTTTAAAAGTCACTTGCCCCGGGGGGCCCCATCAATGAATCCACCTCTCCGGGGCCCTTTTTCTATGGGTAATGATTTTTAAAAAAATTCTAAAACTTTGGGGTTGGGGGGCTCCCCCCCTGCAAAAACCATTTTGGGTTTTTAATTTAAAAATTCTTGAAGAAGTTGAAAGGTTTTTTCTAAAAAAAAAAATTCTAGGCCCTTAAAACTGTTTTTTGAAAAAAAAAATATGGCCCAAAAAATTAAAAAAGTGTTTTTATTCCACACCACACATTAAGTGACCTTTTTTTGGTTTTATTCCCCCTACCCAAAACTGGATTAACTGTTGAATAATAGTGCGGGGATGAGGGGGGCTGCACCATTACTCCCTTCCCTGGAAAAAAAATTATTTAAGACAAAAAAGGGGGCCCTTTTTTTGCTTCATTTTTTAAAGGGGGAAAAGTTTACCCTTTGTTCAAAATCCGGGTTTAATTCTTGGGTGTTCCATTGGAAGGGGATATTTGGTTTTAATTTTGGGCGGTTTTTAAGGTAGATTGGGGGGTATCCCTTTTAACGCTATTTTCGGCCCACTGACCTGGGGGAAAATTGAACTTGAAGTAAAATTTCCAATTCTTTTTCCCCCTTGGTAGCATTCCGGTTTAAATTTCCCCTTTTTCCCCATTCAATATTTCCACCCCCCTTTTAAAACCTTCCAAAATTAAAACACTTTTAAAAGATTGCCTTTTTCGTACCGTCTATTAAAAGGGACTTTGCCTTGTAAAGTCTTACTGCCAACAAAGTATTTCTTTGCGCCTCACCCAGTTTTAAATCATATCAATTAATTCGGGGTTTTGGGAAAAAACCCTATTATTTTTTTTTTTAAAATTTCTACCCACAATAAATTTTTATTAATTTATTTATAAAAAGTTAGGTTAAAATTTGACAATGTCATTTTTTTTATGGCCAACTAATGTTATAGCAATAGTCTTAGACAGAAAAAAGGGAAATATTGGAAAAAATTTAAAAAAAATCGCAAAGTATTAAAAAAAAAGTATATGACATACTTAATAAAAGTCGTGGGTTTTTGTAAGATCTTTCGAAAAAAAAAAATATATGGTGCGCCATTTAAAAAAAATCGAGATTTTTTAAATTTAAAATGATCCAAATATATTCGTTTATTTTTTTAAAACCCCAAAAAACTTTTAAAATTCCTTGCATATTCTTTTACGTCATCTTCCCCAAAAGCTAATATCAAATATGAGTGATCTACCTTTAAAAATAATGGCGGTATTTGGGAATTTTTTTTCAAGTGTGAAAATTATTTTCTTTTAGAAAAATTTTAAAAATTGGAAAAACTATTAGGTTTAGGATGCCAAAATTTTATTAATAAAAAAATTTAAGAATTTTTTAAAAAATTCAAAACAAAATTTAAAAATAAAAGGGGTTTCATTTAAAAAAAAAATATGTTTTATTCGTCACGCTTTTTTTGCCCCCTGTATACTTTAAAATAATTTTAAATTGTGCATCCCCAAAAATCTTTACATCTTTTTTTTTACTATTTTTTTATAACTTTTGAAACCAATAAAATAAATAAAAATTTTCTCTATCTTGTCACCCTTTTTCATGCCTCAAGGAACACGTTTTTATAAAAAATTTTTTCCCAAAGACAGAGGTAGTGGGCGATTTTGGGGAAAAGTTTGGGGGTGGCTAAGTGCAAAAGGTTTGGTATATGTTATTTTCGCGAAGGAAGGTTCAATCGGAGGTTTTTAGATCTACTACAGAATTTTTTTTCTTTCTTCTGTACTGGATTGATTTCCTGACAAAAATTTTTTCCCTTTGGGGGGGGTAAGTGCCCCCTTCATACGACCGGGCAAGTCGATGGATGGATGGAAGAGCAGCGTATTAGGTTTTCCCTGGCCCGCACGTAGTCCGAATTTAAATTTTAAAGGAAAAAAGTTTGGGGCTTATAATTAAAAAAAAAATAGGAAAATGAGTTTAGGCCGCAAAGAAAAAAAGAACTTAAAGGAAAAATTTTTTAAAGGCGGGGAAATTTGGGGTTCAAAACGGTTTCGCCCCGGGGGATCCATTCGATGCCTGGAAGGCTAAACTCTGAAAAAAAGGCCGTAAAATATTAAAATTGTTTGGAAGGACTTTTAAGGTTGTTTGAATTTATCAAATTGTTAATACATTTATTAATTTGTTTTTTTTTATAAAATATAAATACTTTCTTTTCCTTTTTTTGCTTTATTCATGTAATTAAAAGTAAAAAAAGGGAAAAAAAAGAGCGATTTAAAAAATTGAAAAAAAAGTCAAAATTTGACAAATTTTTTGCCGAATTTTTAATTCACTGTACATTGTAAGATTTAAAATGATCCAACATGATTCCTATTAAATAATCGACTGTGTCACCACTCCAAATTGGTTTTTGCAAAATACACATAGCAAATATTCTTATTAAAACTGTGAAAGCTTATAATTTTCTTTTCACAGATTTAGACCCTGTTGATCTGGGATCTGTTTGAGGATTTTCCTGTTTTATTTTTTGAATATTTTTAGCAAAGGCTTTATTATCTACAAAAATATTTATTGTCTATTAATACTTGAAAACCATTTATTTACTTGAAAATCTTAACCTTCTTACCCAATAATCCAAACCAAAATATATGTGCTTAGTATCATATTGTTTTAGTTTTGATTTGAAATTAAATCGGTATTCATTTCTTTTTAATACGAGCATGATATGAATAAAAAAACGAATTTCTTTATAAAATTATTGTTGCTTGAATTATTTTAAATGTTAATCATAACATTACCCAGTCTGGTAAACCTGGATCAATCAAACAAAATAAATTGTTTAAAGATTTAAGCACCCATTTTTTAACATTCATTTTTTTATTAACTTAATATGAGCAATTTGTTAAGATAATGATTACTAATCTTAACATAACACGCGCGGTTAACAAAATGTTATTTTAGGAATCACCATCTTACGCAGCTTCAACAAGACTATTAAGACTTTTAGTGTGATTAAACTATACGTATTCAGGAAAAATTAAATCATATAAGTATGATTTTTATAAGTCCATTGTATTACAACACTCTTCCTTGTCACATAAACTCCTTAATTATTCAATTGGTAGGAGTTTAAGAAAGTATTAAAATTATTTGGAAGATACAACCAGGATTAAGGTATTTGGGAATGGTTGGAGGCTATTTTACACCAAACACTGTGTCTTAGCAATGTGGAGTATTAAAAAACAAGCATAAATTAATAACTCTTACATGCTTCTACGTTGTATAAGTCTGCAATACTCTGCAATCTAGAGCTTTATGAAAAAACATTAGAATAAGTGAAAGATGTTTTTTGGACTTTTATTGTCTCGATTTATTAAAAAACATAACGTTTTAAATAATAAGTATCTTCAGCCGTCTATACTATATGTAGGTCTAATCATAAATATGTACAAGCAATATATGTAACAAAGTGCACTCGCGATTGCCTTTTCAGGCTTTACTAGTTGAAAGCAACCAAGAAGGGTTGGGGCTGATGGTAACCCGGGGGTAGGTGAGAAGTATTGGTTCATGGTAAGTTTTCCGATTAGTAATCTTTCAGACACTGCTAGACACTTGTATTACTTAAAAGTTTGGTATGATGAGTGTTATTTAGTTACTATTAACATGTTATATTTTATATAATTAGCAGGAAAAAGTTTTCAAAAAACCAGCTTAGTTTACATCAAGTACAAGTAGCAGTCTGTTGTTATGTCTGGTACTTTGCATTTATTCTTACATTTTATTTAAGGCACTTCTTTATTCATTCTTCATTCGTTCTTGGTACGTACGCGCTTGTTTTGTAAGTGTGTCTTGGTATTTGTCTGGGGTTTTAGTAAAGGATGGGTTGAAGGATTGGATTGTGGAAATAAAAAGGATTACTCATCATCTAAGTAATCTTTTGTATAGTGGTTTGTGTGTTAGGTCATCGTGATGTCTGAGCCGCGTCAGGTCTCGTATGAGGATAGATTTTGGCGGTCGTAAAGTTCATCTATCCTTGCGTAACGCCCGGAGAACGTTACGCAACGTAAAACTTTGTTTTGATACCTCTGTAGTCTTGAGATTTGGGTATTTAATATGCTGCACCAGACTGGTGCAGCATATGTTGTTGTAGCTCGAATACTTTGTATATAGTCAATTTATTAAGGGGTGACCAGCAGGATTTTGGGGAAAGTAATGAATAGAGATTATGCATCGCTACATAAGCTCTATGCAATAATTGGGTAATATGTTGTTGGAATGATAGATAGTCGGTAGTCAATACTGACGCCGAGGTATTTAAGTGCCTTATGAGGTTGTATTGTATATTTATGTCTTGTTAATTTTAATAGGAAAGTTAATTTTGTTATTAGTAATTTTTTTAGTTATAATCATACATTTGCTTATTTAAACTAATTTTCCACTTCTCGTACCAAGGTCGTAGATAGTGAAGATGAGTCTGCAATTGTCTTACGGCGTTCGCTGCAAATGAATGCGCGTTTAGAAGAGCATCATCTGCGAATAATGTGATTTTAGTATTCGGGAATTTGGAGAAGTTAAAGGTATATAGGATCTATAGTTTGGGTGATAGCATTGTTCCTTGCGGTATACCCGTGAACCCAAGAACATCATATGAGGAGGTCAGATGCTAAAGTCATACGGCGAGAGCAAAATGGGAAAAAAAATTCAAGCAAGCATCAGTTAAAACCCTAGATGCTTGCAAACCTTCCTTAAGTATTAAAAACCTTTGGAAGCCACTTCTAGCTAAATGTTATTGTAACCTTATACGTAGATAAGTTTAGGCATTGAACGAATAATCGCGTTCGTTTTTTTTTTTTAGACTTTTTTATGTATATCCTTAAGATACTTATTTAGTATTGAGCTGAAGACGGTTGGGGGTATTTACCAAATAAAACCTTGTGTTTTTAAATAAAGAAAAACGATGGGAGTCAAACAAAACATCTTTCATTCAACCTTCATTATTGTCTATGACCTTTTAAGTAAACATGAAAATAAATATTTTTTAATTTCTATTGAATGATTTGATTACATAATGATACAAAAATAACTTTAAATAAGGCAAATAAGAAAGTTTTTTAAAAAAACACATTAGTTTCTATGAACTTTTACATATTTTCATTTAAGTCATTTTGAAAATAGTGACGTTAGAAGTAACTTATTTTGGGGTAATATAGCCTGCTTTTAAGCAAAAAATTGCTAGCAAGATAGATACGAGATTTTTATATTTGTAAATTTTAGGTGGAAGAATTCAAATCGACAATAACAATGAACCTGATGAGTTCGGCGCAAAACTTCATTGCAAACTGTGGTTTACTAGCAGGAAGCTTACTATGCGCATACTATGTAGTTAACACAAATGAATTCAATGTTGGTGATTATGTGCTGTTTGCCTCCTATATTGTGCAATTATATGCTCCATTGAACATGTTTGGAATGCAATACAGGTTAGTTATGGTTAAAAATGAAATATATAGGGTGAATTTTAGGTTGTGCCGATTTTATAGTGCATCATTAATTTTTTATTGTAGTACCTATACAGGGTGCCACAGATTCGAGTGGGGATCTCGGAAACCGTAAGAGATACGAAGTCGGTTAAATTATGGCAAAGTTGCGCATTTAGGTGCCTAACAACATGCCGATTGGAAAGTTGTAAAATTCCGAGTACTTCCGGAGATATCCGGAAAAAACCGAAATTTGCTGATTTCGTTTTTATTTTTTTATGGCGTTATTTAAAGATATATGAAAAAACAAAAGACACTTTTTCATGGCCACTTCTTAAGCTCTACAAAACAGCGTTGAGAGATTTTCCGTACGATGTTTCGTTTTCGTTAGACCATCATCAACTTTATTTTTTTAAATACGGACCTGAGTTTTTTATTTAATTTTTTGGAACCTCTTATTATCCCAGTTTATACCTGACCCCTGTATATATACAGGGTGCATGCATGGGGATCTCGAAAACCGTAAGAGATACGAAGTCGGTTATATTATGGCAAAGTTGCGCATTTAGGTGCCTTATAACATGCCGATTAGAAAGTTGTAAAATTCCGAGTACTTCCGGAGATATCCAGAAAAAACCGAAATTTACTGATTTCGTTTTTATTTTTTTATGGCGTTATTTAAAGAGATATGAAAAAGCAAAAGACACTTTCTAATGGCCACTTCTTAAGCTCTACAAAACAGCGTTGAGTGATTTTCCGTACGACGTTTCGTTTTCCTTAAACCATCATCAACTTTATTTTTTAAATGCGGCACTCAATTGTTTATTGCACTTGTAGGATAATAAGAGGTTCAAAAAAATTAAATAAAAAAACCTAGGTCCGTTTTTTAAAAAATAAAGTTGATGATGGTCTAACGAAAACGAAACGTCGTACGGAAAATCTCTCAACGCTGTTTTGTAAGAGCTTAAGAAGTAGCCATGAGAAAGTGTCTTTTGTTTTTCATATCTCTTTAAATAACGTCAGAAAAATAAAAACGAAATCAGCAAATTTCGTTTTTCCGATATCTCCGGAAGTACTCGGAATTTTACAACTTTCTAATCGGCATGTTGTTAGGCATTTAACCGACTTCGTATCTCTTACGGTTTCCGAGATCCCCATGCATGCACTCGAATCTGTGGCACCCTGTATAGTGTGTCCCAAATTAGGCCTACATGTATTGGTAACTCGGGAACCATTAGAGCTACAGTGTTGGTTAAATTAGGAAAGTTTTAGACAATTTAATTGTAAAATTAAATCTGCTTTCAGCAGAGCTGTCAAAACTTGAAGTACTTCAAGTAAAATTTTACTTGAAGTACTTTTTTATACTTTAAGTACTTTTTATTAGGAGGTACTTGTACTTGTACTTGATTAGTTTTTATAAAGATACTTGGATTTTTACTTGATTTGACCAAGTAAATTACTTGAAGTATTTATTTAAGTACTTGAAGTATTACGATGTACTTGAAGTAAAAAAAGTACTTCAAGTAAAAAAAGTACTTTAAGTAAAAAAGTACTTCAAGTAAATAAAAAGTACTTGAAGTAAAAACAATACTTCAAGTAGATAAAAAGTACTTGTCAAGTACTTTTATGTACTTCAAGTACTTTGGTTTACTTCAAGTACTTTGGTGTACTTCAAGTACTTTGTTTTACTTTAAGTACTTTGTTTTACTTCAAGTACTTTGTTTTACTTCAAGTACTTTGGTTTACTTTAAGTCCTTGGATTTACTTCAAGTAAAATACTTGGGTGGTATTTCAAGTACTTTTTCAATTTACTTGAAAACGCAAGTACATTTTAATGAATACTTGGTACTTGTACTTGAAGTACCTACTATTTAAGAGTACTTTGAGAGCTCTGGCTTTCAGTTTTTATTTATCTTTTATGGTTTTGAGGTAATTAGGAAAAACCAAAATGGTGCATTTTTAACTTTTGCCTGTAGCTCGCAAACTACCAATTTTACGGTTTTATGATTACTACATTATTGGAACACTTTTTTAAGAAGAATTTAATTTAAGTAAAAATATTTTTCTAACCTTATTTGTTTATGAGATATTTACCCAAACTTTGGATTTTCATACGGAGGCCATATTGGATTTTTACATTTTTGAAAAGAGCTCTTCAAGAGCTTTTCATTGATGTATCACAAGTCTAGGTTTTCAGATTGCTTAAGCTCTAAAAACGATAATTTTTGTTTATTTGATAGTAGGCTTAGACTAGACTGCGTAATGGCCGCCCTGTTTCATAAAAAACAAATGATACGCATCCGGAGCGGCATCAACCTAACCATAGACTTTTAAGATTCTTAGTGATGAACTCGTTACCCTATGGATCTTTTGTGAGAGTGAATTTTAAAACTTATACAAAAAAAGTTATGCTTTTTGCAAAAACTAATACTTTCTAATATTACCATAAACTGATAATAATTAAACACAACTGTAAAACAAAAATGTATAAGTAAACAAGAAAAAAAAACACAGTACATGTCCTCCTCTATTTCCACACATTTCTCGCATTTTTCCAACACCTTGCGGGTTACTCGGCGTAACGTGTTTCGGTTGATGGAAGCAAACACATCCCGTACCCTGTGTTCTAGTTCCAGCCTAGTTTCGGGCGGAGAAAACTTGTACACCTCATTTTTTGCGTGTCCCCATAGGTAAAAATCAGGGGTGTGATGTCCGGTGATCTAGCTGGCCAAGCAATTGGCCCATTATTAGAGATTATGTTGTCATTAAAGGTATTTCTAAGGACCTCTATCACCTCCCTGGTACTGTGCGCTGGACATCCGTCTTGCTGGAACCACAAATTATTCATTTCATTTGGCGGAACTGTATTTCTAATGACTGGTAAAATCTGTTCTTGCAGGAGTAGCAAATACCTATCTCCATTCAGAGTTTGTTCAAAAATAAATGGTCCAATTAAATGGTTGTCTAAAATAGAAAAATAAATGTTTTATCTAATTAAGAGACATAAATTAAAGGTGCATTTTAAATTACCTATGATGCCACACCAGACATTAAAGCCAAACCTTGTTTGTAGCCGTCTTTTTTCTAAATTAGGTGGATTTTCTGTATCCCAGCAGTGATAATTGTGCCTATTAAAAATTCCACAATTTGTAAACCGTGTTTCATCTGTCCAGAGAACCTTATTGGATTGGATTTAATTTTGCAATTAAATTGTCTAAAACTTTCCTAAATTAACCAACACTGTAGCTCTAATGGTTCCCGAGTTAGCAATACATGTGGCCCAATTTGGGACACACTGTATACAGAGCAAAATATAAACTGTTTGGTACCTACAATTAAAGAGCATGATATTGGTCATTTTTTTAAAAGTAGTGCAACAACCAAAATTTGTATTGAAAAACTTATAAAAAATAGCCCTTTTTTCAGAGTAAAAAATTTTGATTTACTTGTAATTTGCAATATGGGTTTTATTTTGACACAAGTTAAACTTCTTAAAGTTGCTTTATATTTTTATATTGATGAGAGCAAGTTCAACAAGACGTAGGATTTAAAATATTATTTAAACTAACTAAAATTTTTTTTAGACAAATCCAAAACAATTTCGTAGATATGGAAAATATGTTCGATCTCTTGCGTCAAGAACAAGAAGTGGTTGACGCACCTGACGCAAAAGCCCTTGTTGCCAAAGAAGCCAGTATCGAATTTAAAGATGTTACCTTTAGATATACTCCGGAAAAAGTTATACTTAAAAATATTAGTTTTTCTGTGCCACCTGGCAAAACGCTTGCACTGGTGAGTACAATTTTTTACCACTCGTAATTTTTCCCTTTAAACCCTTATGTTAAGTGGTCTTTTTGTTTTACCGATGTAGTTTTCACCACATTTACAAGGAAGCTAGTAAATGTAGTCTTTGTTTGTCTTAAAATATTGTGGTTTAATTTTAGTAAAGCTCCACGAAAACAGTAATATTGAAAACATAATAATGTCTCACTAAATAAAATTAAGAAAAAAAAAAACGTAAACAAATAAATA
Source organism: Listronotus oregonensis (assembly GCA_019359885.1). NCBI lineage: Eukaryota > Metazoa > Arthropoda > Insecta > Coleoptera > Curculionidae > Listronotus > Listronotus oregonensis. The sequence goes on from JAHBCN010001043.1 coordinate 118,769, forward strand.
ACTAAATATAAGTCTTGTAGCAAACTGTCAACAGTAATGTTTAGATGATTTTACACCTCTTCACTTGTATTTTTTTTTAATGCGGTATTATTTTATTTTTTTATTACAGGTTGGTCCTTCTGGAAGTGGCAAAAGTACAATCATAAAATTACTCTTTAGATTCTACGATGTAGAGGCTGGTTCTATAGTTATTAATGGTTACGACGTTAAAAAAGATGTGACTCAAGAATCGCTTAGATCAATTATTGGCGTTGTACCGCAAGATACTGTATTGTTCAATAATACAATAAAGTAGGTATATTCATTTGATTATTATGAAACAATAGATATACCCGAGTACTCTCTGAGTGATGCACGCCGTGGGGGGGGGAGGCTTAAAAAACTCTTTCAAAACATATTTATCAATGGTCAAATATATGCGAGCTTTTTGATTGACTTTAGAGGAATATTGCTTATAAGGTGTTTTAAAGTAAACCATGGTATAATTCTTTTGACTTATACCTGTTAAAAATCTTACCCAAATTTGTTTAAATTACTACCGTTGTGTATAATTGGACCTTTATCGTGTCTATAGTTGTTTTACTATCAAATTATTATTAAGTGAACAGATGATCGATAAGCTACTTTTTTCAGGCTTGGGTGTAGATTATTTTCCGAATAGGCCAATAATATTTAAATCGACATTTATTATTTTTCACCAACACAGGGATCACAATAACCTAAATAAATTACACCATCAAACAAAGAAAATAGTTGGGTATACTTTTCATAAAACATGTTTTCCGTAGAAATTTTTCCAAAATTCCGCCATTACGTCACCGTTTTTATCTAATTTCAAAAAAATTCTGAAAAATATTGAAAATTAATTAGGAACAACTGGATTTTTTTTACATTCAACTTGACATTTTTATTTGAAAGGACCTGCTGAATCCAAATCCATGACCAGAATTAAAGTAGCATGTGTGGTTTTCTAACATCAAAAAACGGTCTAGAAATCATTTTTTTCAAATCTTCGAGGATCTTGCTTACATTTTGTATAGGGAGATCTTTCGGTCGCTGAATACGACAGTTAAATTCTGAAAATTTAGGATAGCGGATACAAAACAGCCGACATGTTTTTTAAGATGGCGAAAATCAACGGGTTTAAGCCAAATTTCGTATAAAGTGGTTTTGAGGTTGCTGATGCCGAATCTGAAGTAAAATTTGAAACAATTATGATGGCGGATTCGATATGGTGGATAAAATAAGCAAAAACAACAAATTGAAGGCAAATTTTCTATTGAATCTCCCGTTATTCTCAATATAGTTTTTTTTCCAAAGAAATTAGGGAAGCCAAGAAGCCACTCATTTATAAATGCATTACTTATTTCGCAAAATGATAAAAAACAATCATATGCAAATAAAATTACTATTAACTACTTATTCCGCTAAAAATATTTACTGTGATAATGTTTTTAGATATAATATTCAATAGGGACGACTTCTTCTTTTTCTTTCCTGGAAGCCGTCTTGATTTACTACCGGGGACAGCGCAGCGTTTCGGGCTTTTTATAGCCTAATCTCCCATTATCTTTTATACCAAACCTTCCATTAGCCTTGTTCCTTCTACAAGTCTGTATAACCCCGAGACTGGTTGGTTAATATATTCTTGTGGACTCATTTTCGATTGCCCAAATAATGCCTTTCTATTGTGGTTCAGCGTTTCCCATTCGCACAGGATATGGTAGGCTGTTTCTTCCCCTTCGTCGCACATTCTGCAACTTGGGTCCCTATTGTATAAGCCTATCTTGTGTAGGAGTCCTCTTAGGTTATTTTGCCCTGTTAGCAGCCTTACTGTTATGCGAAGTCTTTTCCTACCTTGTCTGAGTAGTTCTTCCTTAGTTCTTTTGGATGGGCCCCTTATGAAGCTTTCTCCATGTCTTATTTTACATTGATCAAAAAACAAGCATATGCAAATAAAAATGCTAATAACTATTTATTCTGTTAAAAATATTAACTATGATAATATTTTTAGATACAATATTCAATATGGACGTCTTACTGCAAGTGATAGCGAAATCATAGAAGCAGCCAGGGGTGCTGATATTCATGCTAGAATTATGACATTCGCCCAACAGTATGACACACCAGTAAGTTATTACATTTATTGTTTGAATATTTTGAATTACTGTATAACTAAAAAATATATGCTTATGAGAGTCTCTAGAGTTTTAAATTTAATATATTAAATGCACCCCGTGTACATTTTAAATATTTATTATCAATCACAACTTTACGAAAAAGAAAAAATAATAAATACTGTTGACTTTCACTAATTCAAATGTTTTGCTACACTGTAGCGAAACATGTCTTCATAATTTATGTATAGTGCTTGATTATTACTATATTTGATAAAAAATGGATTTCATCCGTTTGGTAAGTCGGTCAGATTTTATCAAAATTTATATTTTGTAGGTTGGTGAAAGAGGTCTAAGACTAAGTGGGGGAGAAAAACAAAGAGTCGCAATCGCAAGAACCCTACTAAAAGCTCCAGCTATAATACTTTTGGATGAAGCAACAAGTGCGTTGGATACTCATACAGAAAGAAATATACAAGAATCTCTTAACAAAATGTGTGCGAATAGGACAACAGTGGTAGTAGCGCACAGATTGTCAACTATCATAAATGCTGATGAAATTTTAGTTATAAAGGATGGAGAAATTGTCGAAAGAGGAAGGTTGGTTATATACGTATCTTAAACATTGTCTTTCATAATTAACTATGTAGTGAATTAGCTTTTCGACCGTGTAGACTACACGATCTGGGGTGTTTTGTTTTTTGTAATTTTTGCAAACATACACTTTTTTTATTATACATAATTGTTTTTACTGTGGTTAGAAGTAGAAGCCAAAAATACTTACTAACTTAAAACCATTCATTTTGAAAAATGTTTTTATAGAAATTGCTATTATATTTGACAAATAATAGAGTGGTTACATTTACATAGTTCTAAGTTCAGAAATGACGAATTTCTTTAGCCCTTTAGGAGACGAAGTTCCAAAAATACTACCACTTTCTATTTTTCTGCCCAATCAGAAGATTACCAACTCCTATATTTACAACTTCAAAAATGACTATACAAACTGTTTTAACATTTTAACCCCTCAAGGAATGTAATTTCGAAATTGTTAAAACAGATCTTTTTCAATCCGCCTACATACCAATTTTCATATTTCTAAGTCCAAAAATGATGAAATTCCATACAATCTTTCAACCACATTCTAACCTTTTAGGGGAGAAATTTTCTAAAATCCTTTGACTTCTCCTCTCAAGTAATATTGTCAAAATTATAAAATTATTATAAACAAAGTATTAAATTTTTTTGGCGTGATCTTGTTAAGTATGTATATATAAGAAGCGAAAAATGTATACGACAATTATTAACTTTTTTTAATGTACACGATAGTTCGAAACAATTTAAGGTCTGTTTGTCATCCAGAAATAGAGTACTCTAGTTTACACTTTTTGTTAATAAACCGTTTGTTATCGTCTGTGTAATTTAGAACAAGGTGTTTGGTATGAATTCTGATGTAAACTAGTTTTCACTTAATTACGCTAACTCTCGAAGTAGTAAAGTTAGATGCATGTTTAATACAAGATTTAAAATTGTTTGTTTATAATCATAACCATAAAGCCATTTTTAATTTCTCAAATAAGTCTAAAACGCGTTTTTTATAAAAATCAAATCGTAACTTATTTACTCTTAGTTCCACTTTTTAGTCCTACACTCACCTACTCTGTTCTACTCTAAACTTGATAACAAACAGACCTTTAGTTGATTACCAATTGTCTAACCTGTTTAAAAATTAACTTTAGGTTAAATTTTTAACGGGAATGAATTCTTTGAAGTGTTCTGAATACACCCTAACTTTTTTTTTTAATTTTAATTAACAAAATGCCTTTAAAAAATATTTAGTGTAACGTACTCGCTTTTGACACCGAGTGTTTAATCAAAAATGTCATGCGAAGGCCTCTTGCCGCCGCCGCCAGAAAAAATGTAGAGGGGGTCAAAAAGTTTTAGTAAATTTACTAGTCCAGAATTAATTAAATTAAAAACAAATAAATATACAGCAGCTTTCATTTTTAAATAATAATCATACTCATTTAAATTCTTAGGCAATATAGTAACATTTAAGGATTTAGAAGGAAAATGTTTTATTTTAGGTAATTTTTAAAAACTCAGGGGGGGGCCGAGGGACACCTCCTGACCCCCTGCCGGCGGCCCATTTCTTTTTTTAAAATTTTGAAATATTAATCCTTTATGCGAGAGCTAAAAACGAAATACTTTTTTTTCGTCTTTAATTGTTTACAACTTTTGCAATTTTTTTTGTGCTAATAAACGCTTTTAATACATTTGCTTTAACATTAATTCGGATCGAATGAGGTGTCGCACGTATTTTTAGGGGCAGTATCTCTATTTTTTACCAGCCCTCCCGATATAGACACGAGCCTATACATATATCAATATTCTTCTTATTAATTATTAGGCAGGTCATAAATTTCAAATATCCAAATTATTAGAAAAAACATTCTTATCATACACATCATTCTAATATTCATTATTCTCTTTGTTTTAGACATTTAGACTTAGTAGCTAAAGAAAATGGCGTTTATGCTGGTATGTGGCAACAACAACTAGATAATAATGAAGCTTTAGCTAATGGAGTGACCATAAAAGATGTCACAGAAAATGACGCCGATGGCAATAGAGGTTTAAGAGGAGCAAGAGGAGGTCCAAGAAGTCGTGGTCAAAGGGAATCGCGTGAAAGTGGCCGTAACGATGGTCCTCCAGAATCACGAGTTGCGTTAAATAGTAACGATGATTAGAAATACCATCAGAAATTAAATTTAATTGATCCTTTATTTATTGTAATAATTGTGTTACTACCAAAGAAAATAATAGTAATGGTTATATCTGATTCTATTGTAACTTAATTTTTGTCATTAATATTTTAGACTTCAGTGGCAACTAATCTTTTTATCTTTTTGAACCCATTGACTTATCTGGTAACAATTGAAAGTGTTTTAAAGATGAAAAATAAAAATTTTTAGTTCATGTGATACCTATTGTGATATCACTAAAAAAGTAAAATAGCGGCGAAAAACTATTGTGATAACACTACTATACAATATTAGTTGTAGAACTTAGTAGAAAAAAACAAAATTCATACTGGCAAAAAAAAACAATTTTAAAAATATACTTAATTAAAAATACCCTTTTAGTAGATATCAGTACTTATTAAATTTTTAACTATTTACTTAATATTTACATGTATTATAGTATAGCATATAACAAAATTTTTTTGTATTATTAGTTGTATTACTGACTTTTTATTTGACTATATATTTATTGTTCATATTAAAAAATAAATATGTTTTATATACAAAACAAGACAATAAACTCTTTTGATTTTTATTTTAATACCCAATTTCGGTAATAGTACAGTAAACGAAAGTGTGAACCTGGAGATCAGGTTGGGCCGTCACAATTTTTTTTTTTTAATTTGCAGGTATTAATGTATACAATAACCTCTAAATATAATATAAAAAAATGTCCGCAAGGGCCTGAAAATGACCCTCAAGAGCCAGGAAATCCGTTTTTTCAACACCATAACAATCTTTGTAAATAGGATTGTAGATTTTAAATGCATACATTTTAATCAAGAAGATGTAAAAAACATTCGTCTTACTTTTTATTTTGGTTTTCAGACAAAAACAAATAAAAAGGTCAGAGTGTGATCTTTAATACAATTGTAAAGCTCAAAAAATTTGAGCACGAAGAGAAAGTAATTATCAAAAAAAAATGTCGAGTGTTTATTGGGACAAGAATTTCCTCGATTTTCCGGAAAACTAAAAAAATGGGGAAAAATAAGACTGCTATCGAGAAGACAATCTAAGCTTTTGAATGATGTGCATTGTTAGCCGATATGGTCCTTGTTAATTAGCGATAAACTCGAGAATTTTTAAAAACTGCGGAAATCTAGAACCGCCCTAAGAAAAACACGTTGTTTATAAAAATACACAATAAATATTTATTAAGCCTTTCGGAATGATTGTACAACACCTTCCAAATCCCCATTATCCAAAAGGATTAGGTAAAATTACTTTTTATAAAAAAAAATATGAACGAATTGATAGGAGGGTCAAAATATCGAGCAAAAACTAATTTTGACTCGAGTTTTTAATATTCTAAAGAAACAAAAAAAGGAAACAGTAACAAGATATTATTGCTACACGTTCCTTTTTTATATAAACTTTGAATCATGCAAAAATATGCATTTTTACGTGAGTTATTTAAAAATCAGTCCGTCCGTTTGGAAGTGTGTTTAGCTTAAAGCACCTTTCCAGATACGGGTCAGGTGCAAAAAATACTCGGCGCATTTATAGCCGATTATTGCAAAAACTATCAAATTTTTGACAAAAGTGATGGGAATCATTTTTGCAGTTAATAAACTGCTTTTCATTTTTGTCCAAACATGAATTACGTAAGTGTCATATTTCGGGAGATATCGACTAAATTATTTAAAAAAACGGATTTCCGGGCTCTTGACTGCCATTTTCAGGCCCTTGCGGACATTTTTTTATATAATATAATATTTTTAGAGGTTATTGTATACATTAATACCTGCAAATTAAAAAAAAATGTGACGGCCCAACCTGATCTTCAGGTTTGAGGTTTCTTCGGACTTCATTTACTGAACTATAACATTGTTATTAAATATGGATTCAGAGCGAAAGTTGGGTCGAAAAAATTTAAGTCCATTTAGCTACAGAGTAAAATATTTTTACAAGTGTTGTTATACAAACATAGCGACAATAAAAAATTATATAATAATATAACTTAAGAGATCTAACTAATAATAAATTTAGAAAAAAGAAGAATAAAAAATGGTTTACTTCTTTAATCTAGGCGCACGGTAGTGCGCTAGACACTAGACACATTTTCCTCCTTATCAAATCTTTGTTATCGTTCCACACAAAGTTATGATATTTGGTACGTAAATTCACGTAAGTATTCTAATTACCTATGAAAAAATTTAGAAAGTTCGTCAAGTGGTTTTTGACATATTCGCTTTTAAAAATCGCCCATTTTACCACAGATTGACTCACTCATGAATTAATAAAGATAATGGGGCACTTCTGGAGGGAGTAAAAACTTGAAATTTGGTACGTAAGTAGGTTTTAGGCCACAAGTAAAGGAAAAATTCTAAAAACTGCACAATTTTATTCGGAACGCTCTGAAAAAGGGGCATTAATATCATATATTTAGGGGGTATTTTAGAAGTTTACAATCTGATTAAACCTGAGCTTTTAAGATCATTACTGTCATGGAATTTTAAATGCAGGCAGGATTTTATTCCATTTCATTATACTCAGAAAAAAGAAAAGGGATCGTAACAAAAACATCCATAAGGTACCTACTGAGATTCAAAATGTGACCAGAGCTGGGATTCTGTAAAAATATAAGGGAAAGTCAAAATAAGGATCACATGTCCTTGTTGCCCTTAAAGGTAATTCATAAGTTTGTCACTGTTTCAAAAGCGATAGAGAAAAGGAATGTCAAAAAATTTGCTTACAGAATCGGGCCCCAGGATCCTTTTAGATTTAAGTTTTTTACTGATCTGCGTGTATTAATAAAAAAGACATACCTACATTAATACAGACCGATCCGTATAAAAAATTGTCAAGTCAAAAAAGAACTTAGTCTAGTTTTGGGACTTAAAGAGGTCGAGATTTTTGGATATGGATCGCTCCTTTTTTACATAAGTGTTTTTCATATGTTATGATTTATAGAAACTAAACAAAAAATTATATCTTCATTTTAAAGCAAATTCTCAAATCCATTCTGTGTCGTTATTTTATACATAAATATTTACACTTATTAATATTGGTAACCAAACAAAAGCAAGTCTCTGATTGGCTTGAAATGTAAATGTGAAATTTTTAAATAAGAAATAAACTTTAGAACTAAGAAATATTTATTGTTTTAAATATGTGTCAAATTTTTAACGAAATAAAAAAAACATTTAGTATTTAACAAATGTTTTTTTACTAAATATTTTTTTCCATTAAACATGTGCAATTTGTTTAAGTATCTCTATATTTCATTGTTAATTTTATGTCAAAATTCCTTTTTATGCATGTAACTTTTATTTCATTTAGGCTGCTTATGTTAAAATGTATGCATACCACAAAATAATACTAATTACGAGTATACGTTTTTTAAATTACTTCCAATAATTGTATGGCTTGAATCAGGGGCGTCACTAAAATTTTTATCCAAAACATCAAATTTTATTATCAATTCACAAATTTCACAAAAATTATCTGCATTTTTATAAAAATTAGAGGCACCTAAATTGAGTGAAATCATTTCAACTGGCTACGGATTTTAGAAATACATATATACGTTTGCGAAATTTGGGGTTTGACGATAAATTTGCGAAAAAAACAAATAAAAGATTCGGTTTTAAAACATACGTTTTATTCTAAGAGCGCTGCAAAAAAATAATGTTTTTTTACAAATTCTAAAATAAAAATTTTCTTTACCAAAGTGTTTCTCCTAAAGCCAATAGGATCTGATATTATATATATATATATATATATATATATATATATATATATATATATATATATATATATATATTATATATTATATATATTTTATATATATATATATATATATATATATATATAAATATATTATATATATATATTATAATATATATATATATATATATATATATATATATATATATATATATATATATATATATATATATATATATATATATATATATATATATATATATATATATATATATATATATATATTTGGTGTGGGTACCAGCACTATCTTTTTAGATAAAAAATGTTGAAATTCCTAGAGCCGCCACTGGTCCCAATTAATAATGATACATCATCATTATCACTTATTCAGGTGAATAACGACAGTTTCAAATTTACGCCTGAATCACGTTTCTATTTAAACATAGTTATTAAATAAGTCAGCTGAACATTTTTTTTTGCACGCACGCTGGTTCCTTAACATTTTTTAAAACAATCCTAAATTTGAATTCTAAAAATTTAACGATATTTTAGCTGCTTCAAGCCAAGATGCGGCCTGATGCATGCGGTGTGTATATTATACAAAAGGTTAGGTATTTTTCCCTATCATAACTTTGTTATCGTTTTACGTAAAGGTGTGAAAAAAAATTGAAAAAGTTAGGTCAAGTGGTTTCAGAGATATTCGATTTTGAAAAAAGCCCATTTTACTACTGTTTTACTGATTTACTCATTCAGTTATTGATTTATCAAAATTATGGGGTACTTTCCAAGGTACTGGAAAATTAAAATGTGCTTTGTAAAAATAGGTTTTAAGGTGGCTTTTTTGTCATGTTAAATCTCCATAAAAATATTACTGTCTTTTGGACCACAATACCCCAAAACTTGCCTAAATAAATAAAGGATTACATAATATTTACGTAAATGAGACATCTTTCACGTAAAAAAGTACAGTTAAAAAATATGTTTTAATGCTCTAAAAAACAGTTTAAAAACCACTAAAAAATTTAGTTGGATTCTATGGTAGTTAAAGTTAAATATTTTCGGTACTAGAAATTTATTTGCTACTATAACGCTTTACTGTAAGCTATAGATATTTAGTAGTAACACAGTAAAAAAAAATATTTTATGAGCCCTTTTTTCTTAATTGTGTTTTTTGTTGTACTGCATGATTTTTGGAACGGAGCGGTTTAAAAACCGTTTTACACATAACTCTAGTAAAATTTATGGCAAAAATTATTCATGTGATGTGCATGCACACAAAAGCTAATTTTATAAACAGCTGTTAAATTAGTTTAACATAACCTAGATTGGCAAAAAGTTAGTAAATAAAAAAAGGTTTTTGTGTTCTTTAAATTATGTCAGATATAGATAGATCAGATTCAGATCAGAAGTTCTTTTGCCTTCAGGGACTGTAACAATATAAAAAAAGAATAAGGGTGTTATTTATAACTTAAAATTAAATAAATCAAAACACATTATTTTAATAATAATATTTATTTGTGTAATTTAATTTTATAAAATCACAATAAACCGTTAGGCTTAACTTAATATAAAAATATTTATAATTTCCATATGAATATGAACATATTACCGCACAGAAATCAGATTAATATAATTTTAGCACTGTCAGTAACTTTAATAAAGATTAACTGAACAATAATTGTCCCTATTTAATAACAATATGTACTATAAATAGACCTACAAGAGGAATAGCATTAATAAACAGCAATAAGAAAATATTTAAGTTTATTTTTTTTGTGCAACCACAATACATTAAATAGAAATATTGACACAGTTTTAAGGCACCTTAAGTAGAATAGTAAGAAAATATAATTACTCAAGTATCTTTCGCAACTTGCTTACAAATTGCAGAAAAAAACGTAGTTCTTCATCTAGAAATTAAATTCACCTAGAAATTAAAATTCTGGATAATTTTTTTAGAATAGAGGTAAAGAAATAAGCCACGAAGGGATGTTCACATTTATAACATTACAATCTCACATGTGAAGGCTTTTATCCAATGATATTTATTTAGAGCAACCATTTAATACTGTGGAAAATATGGAGAAATACGACTGATGCAAATAAGTTAGCAAGATAACACCAAAACTTCTGGAGCTTTAACTTAGGATAATTGAACCATTTTTTTAAAAAGAGCCTACCCACCGTTGCTGTCCTTTATTTTAAATATTTTTTTTTATAACAAATACAGCCAAAATTAAACTTATTTCATTTAAAATTTGCCTTATTCTATTTTCTGGTTGTATCCACAAAAGATCTTCTTAGGCCGAAGTGGGAGTAGATCTGTACTGAGCTAAGCGAGTCCATTCACTGCAATACAATTCTGTGCTTGTTAAAAAAAGACACAAATATGTGGTAAGATAGTTATCACAACATAGCCAAATATATTAGTCACCGCTTAGCTTTCAGTGTGGTCTTGCTAACCTTATATTAACAACAAACGATGGACACACATGTGGTGTGGACTTCTGGTTTTTAGAAATTATTTTTAAAATTTTAAATGTCATAAATATTTAACTTTAAGTAGATTAATTTATACATTTTTTTTACTTTAAAAGTAACATTTAATACAAAAATGATCTTATGGTCTTACACCAACTATAAAATAAAATGTCAATGGTGGGTACTATATTTAAAAAATCTACTAAAAATAAAAATTTATAACAAGTTTAAACTAATTCCCAAAAACCAAAATGCCATACTTGTAGTGCCTTTGGTTATTACTTAAACATAAGTTTATGCACTTAAAAAAGTTTAGGGTTTGCTTCCTGATTCAACTGCCTTGGAGTCGCTGTCTGAGTTTCCGGAACTTCCAGTTATAGAAACTAAAATATTAAAAAAAAATTATTTAATACTAATATAACAACTATTATGGAATAAAAACATATATTTTTAAAATAATTATTAAATACACAATAACTATTTACTCTATGTAGTGAGTAGATATATTAATGGTTTTTCTATGTGTCCCAACCTGAAGTATGCATACAACTTTGGCCCAGTGTTGCAAATCCACGATAGTCAATTATCAGAAATTTAGCAGAAAATTACCAGATTGTAAAACAAATTATCAAACAGCTTTAAATGTGCTCCTGATTTCTTAATTAAATTAAAGTTCCCATAAACTATATTATTCAACTTTTTAAGTTTAAATTTTTATATGTTCTAAAGCCAGTTTATTTTTAATATTAATTTACAATTTGTTTAATTAGTGTATGTAAGACTTTAGTCACACCTGAAATTTAGCCACATTTTTTGTAGTAAGTACGTAAAGCAAATAAAGTGCTGATCTCCTGAACACAAACTTCGGATGGATATCAAAACCCACTATCTTGTTTTAATTAAAACTTTTTTAAAGACCTCGGTAATTATTCCTGGATCCAAACTTCTTTTGCTTTGTCTCAAAAAGTAGCAGTTTTTTGAACATAACCGTGACTCCAAATTGAAGCAAAACCTTTTCAAATATGACTTTATTGGACTTTAGGGTTCAAAGATGTGCAGACTATGCAGAATTAGCTGGAAAGGTAGTTCATTTACATCAGAATAGACCCAAAATTGTAAAAGATAATTTCCATTTAAGACTGAGCAGTATTAAACCAGATATTGTTATATTGGCTTCAAATCACAAAGCTCAGCATTCCAATTAACAACTTTTATTTTGTGGAGTGTGTTTGATAAGGTTAAGTAAAAAATTAAAACTGCAAACAATTTATTCAAATACTTTTAGAAGTAAAGCAGGCTTTTAAATTTCATATAACATGACTTTAATATGTCATTCTCACCATTAAGTGGTACACTGAAGTTTACGTCTTACCAAATTGTAAGCCTAGAAAAAAGGGGAAATGCTATTCTATACTATTTGGAGTTGTATAACTATTAAATAAATGATCTAAAAAATAAATATAAAGGCGCGTACAGACATAGAACAAAACATTGTATCGTAACACGTTCGTATCATGTTCGCGTAACATGTGTGGACGGTACATCGTAACAGCGTAACTCGGTAACATCGAAACATCACGGCGTCCCATCAGTTGTCGGTTTTTCAGCGTCACTTCAAAGAGATGATATGGGCTGATGTTGCGTCGTCTGTTTGCAAGTTTGGACGGGAATGCGTAACAAAAGCGCGCCAATACATTTATTTTTATAATTAAAACAGTTTGAAAACATCAATATGGAGTGGTCAGAAGAAGCTACTCTTAATTTCATAGAAAGTTACCAAAGCAAAGACATTTTGTGGTACCCAAAAAATCCCAGATATTATAATAAAAATAGAACAAATGATACTTGGCACCCACTTTCAGAGGAGTTTCATATTTCTGTAGATGAGTGCAAAAAGAAAATAAATTCCCTCTTATCGGCACTCAGACGAGAGAAAGCTAAAATTAAGAAGAGTCGAGGTACGGGTACGTATTTGCCACCAACGTCTTTTTTGTCTATGTTTTTTTTGTTATTAATATGAGTGCATATAAATATATGCTGCTGCAGCAATTTCCATTATTGTTACTTCGATAACTACTCAAATTAAAATGGTACATGGAAAAAGATGGAACGTCAGAATGTTCTGCTGTAGGTTATACGACGTTGTTTTGTTACACAATAATTTATCGAAACACCGAACTTCGATGCGTAACAAAAATTTGTTGCGCGACGATGTTGCGAAACAAAGATTTGTTCTATGTCTGTACGCGCCTTAAGGTAAAACCCAAAGAATATAAACCTCAATAAGGAGCGACATTATTCGAAGTCCCAAAATTTTTAGGAGGGGGCTAAGCTGTTTAATTGTCAACCCGCTGCCGGCAGCTTTTAGTCCGGGATTACATGTTTCGTTTAGTGCTTTGTTGAGTTTTATGTGTTGTTTCATTCGTTTCGTTCAGTTTTGTGGATAACTTTTAAAAAAAAGCACTAAATGTGCATAGTAATTGTGATACTTGTAAAAATTATAGATCACAATGAGAATCTTTAGATGTTAATTCTTTGTTAATATACAGTGTGGATCAGCCAAATGGAATAAATTCAATTTTAAATAAATGGGGGCTTATTCAAAAAAATGCTTGGACATGTGGATTGGTATTTTTAATTGAGCATTTTTTTCAACTAAAACTGTTTATACAGGGTGTGTCATGTGACGGTAGCCAGTATCAACTTTCTTAATTTAAATGCAACACCCTGTATATTATTCAATTTTTGGTTTTTTCAAAGCATTCCAGACATATTTTATGTACAATGTCCTATACCTATCTTTAACTGTTTTGTAAATATTAAGCGTTTTTAGGTTTATTGCATCTATTGCCTTTGCATCTTTGCCACTTTCGTGAGAGTTACTTTTTGTGCGTATACCTACTGGAGGCAGCCGTGCCGCTCGGCTGCGCGGACAAGCGTGCGAGAGAGTAAGAAGAATAGCTGTATAACATTTCTCTCGCGCCTTGTGCTGATTAATTGGCGGAAGGGGTGTATACACCGCCGACAAATTAAGAGAGAGAAAGAGGGAGAGAGGTTATACACTTATTCTCGCTTCTCTCTCGCACGCTTGTTCCCAAGGCTGCCTCTAGTAGGTATATGCACAAAAAGTAACTTTCAAGAAAGTGGCAAGCATGCAAGCACAGTACATCTAAAAGCACCTAATATTTCCAAAATAGTTAAAAATAGGTATAGGACATTGTACATGAAATATATCTAGAATATTCTAAAGAATCCAAAAATTGACTAATATACAGTGCTTTGCATTTAAATTAGGAAGATTCTATGGGTTTCTGGGGTCAAAAATTCAGTGGAGGGATGTTTTTTTTTTTTTTTGTAAAACGGTACCTATAAACCTTAACACTTACCTTTACTATAAATGTATATCCTTTCATTTTTACTGTAAAAAAAACACTACAATGTACTTTAATTATTTTATTACATAAATTTAAAATTTTAATTTTATAAAAAAAAAAAAAATTTTTTTTTAGAAAAAATTAAATACAATGTAAGATGTTTAAAAAAAAGGGGGTTTCCCCATTAAAAATTAAATTTAAATAGGTTTATGTTTGGGAAAAAAAACCCAAAAGATATTTTGAAAGAACAGAGGGAAGAACTTGATAATAAGGGGCCCAAACATCACTAAAATAAACAATTTTATTTTTTAAAGGCTAAATCCAAGGCTAGATTGAATGTTTAAGGTGAGTAAAATAGGATTTTAAAAAAAAAATTAGGCAAACAGTTTATTGAAATGACAAAATCTGAAAGTTACATCGAGTTGTTCCGTGACTATAAATTGATTTTTGTGATATAATTTTTGTTTTTTTTTTTTTGAGGTTTTAGATAAAAAAGGAAATTTTATAAAAATATTTTAACCTAATAAATTATTTTATAATGCTTTTTTGGAAAATTTCGGGGTGGGGAAAATTTTTCTTCCATTTCTTTAGGGTTTATGTTAAACTTCCCGTTTTATACAAATGTCTTAAACTTATTTTAAAAAACATGTTCCAAATCAAAAAAATATTTAATAAAAAATGGGGGGGTAACCCATGAAGTTTAAAAGAAAAGGAAAAACCAAAAGGAAAAATTAATAAAAAATAAACGTTCAAAACTGGACAAATTTTTATTTTTTGGTTTTCCTTTTTTTTTTGGGTACTTTACCCAAAACCGTAAAAGGGAAATTTTTTTTAATTTCATTTTTTAAAAATAAAAATGATGGGAAAAACAATATAATATTTTAAAAAATTTTTAAAGGGAAATATATATACCAATTTTTTAAATTTTTTAAAAAAAAACAAATTTAACATTTTAAAATATTATATTTTGTTCTAACTATTTTTTATGAAAAAAATAAATTAAAAATTAAAAACCGATATTATAAAAAAAAAATGAATATTTTAAAAAAAATAAAAAAAATAAACGGGGGGTTTTTTGAAACCCCCCTTTATTTTTTTTTGTTTATTTTTTACCCTTTTATAAACCCCCCATTCTGGGGGGTTCCCCCCCCGTATTTATTAAATATATTTATAATTGTTGACATTTTATAAAAAAGGAAATTTCATAAACCTTAAAAGAAATGGGAAAAATTTCCCATCCATGCAATATTTCCCAAAAATTCTTTAAAATAATTTTTTTGGCTTAAAAATTTTATACATAAATATAAAATCAAATAATAAAAAAAAATAAAAAATATTTTTTTTCAAATAAATTTTTATTAAAAAAAAAAACATTTTACATTCCAATAAAAATAAGGTTTTAAATATTACAAATATTAAAAAAATAAAGGGGAATTACAATTTTTTAAAAAAAAAACCATTTTAAAACAAACATAAAATTCATTATTAAAAAAATAAACCAAAA
>JAHBCN010001044.1:0-134936 GCA_019359885.1 Listronotus oregonensis
AAAAATTAATTTTTCATCCTTAATTTAACTTTTTTTTAATTTTGAAAAAAGGCAAAAAAAAAATGATTTTTTTTTTAGTAAAACATTTTTTTGTTTATGGCCCGGGAGGCGTATTGGTTTTCCCTTTTACTTATTCGGGAACTAGTGCTCTGCCCCCAAAATTTTGGCTTCGTATTACGCGAAAAAAGAAAAAAGATACTAGGAAAACCCAATTATATAAAAAATTTTTTTTACGTCTCTTAATTGCTTCATATAGTAATAATTAAGGGGGGGAAATTTTTTTAAATACGGGGGTGATTCAGGGAAAAATTTTAAACTTCAGGTACGTAGTCATTTGGGAAAAAAAAATTTTAAAAACCCCGGGGTTTTTTTTTGTATGACGGTTCGAATCTAATCTTAGTACGGCTCTTATTTGTAGGGGTGCCACCTACACGTCTTTTACTATTTTCTTAATCACTTTTTTTGGTACGGCACTGTATTACTTTTTTGGAAATTTAAAAAAAACTTTTCATTTATACGTCAAAAACGTATACCTGTTAAAAGTCGATATGACCAACCGTTTTCGAAATATTTGGATTTATTGTTCTTAAATTATGTTCAGCAAAACATAAAAAAAAATAAAAATATAAATAAAATTTTTAACACCCTGTATATCGGAAACGAAGACTAAAAGTATTGACATTACCTCATGAATCACCCTGTATATAATAAATAAATCATCTAGCAAATTCTTCAATATTTATCTTACTATCTACTATCTATTTAACAGTTAATAATGAAAAAAAAGTGCATAAAAAACCCCGGTTTTTAAAAATTTCTGTTTTTAGGCCCCCGGGGAAAAGGGGCCCAGAAAAGGCCCGTCTCGTCTCAAAAACGGGATAATATTTTTGGGGGACGGGGGGGGGGGAAAAAAAACCCGTTGTCTCGCCTCGTCTCGTTTGTCTCGAGTTGTTTTGGTTGTTTAAAAATTAATTAATTTCAATATATAGTGCATTAGTAATGTATGGGAAAAATTTAAAAAAAATTAGTTCGAAAGTTTAAAAAAATTTTTTTGGACCCGTCGTTTTTTTTTTTTGGGAACATGTTCCCATTTTTAAAAAATTTTTTTTTTTGGAAATTTGGGAAAATTTTTTTTTAAGGGGGAAAAAAATTTTATTTTATCATTTTTTTAAATTTAAAATTTCCCAAATTTTTTAAATTTTTAAAATGTTCATTTTTTTTTTTTTTTAAACCCAAAATTTTTAATTTTTTTCCATAAAAATTAAAAAAATTTAAAAAATGACAATTTTTTTACCCACGTAACTTTCTGGGTATAAAATATAAAGTAGATAGGAATTTCTAGAATTAAAAAATTTAAAACCCAAAAAAACTTTTAAAAATATGAGTAGGTATGGGTATTCTTTTTTAAATTAAAAAAAACTTTGTAGCACCCTAAAAATTTTATGGACGGATGGGGGAAAAATTTTTTAAAATTTTACTATTTAACCATATACTAATATTTAAAAAAAAAAATTTTATTCCCAAATCTTATATTCAAGGCATAATTTTTTCTCCCTTTTGTTGACTCCCTTTGTAAAATTATATACCCAAAATAATTGCAAAATCTGCTGCAAACTGGTATGTTTTTTTAAAAAGGATGCTTTTTTTTTAGTTTAAAATAAATTTGAAAACAAAATAGCGAATCCTAAACTAATAAAAAAAACATAAAAAAAACCCTCTGCATAAGCACCTAATGAAAAACATTTGAAAAAAAACGTAGAAACAAAATACATAAAAAAATAAGGGCTGTCCCATTTATGATGTAACACCTTGCATAAATGCTTTATTTTTAAAACCTTTTAAAAAAAAAAGTTAACTTTGACTTTTTTTAAAAAATTTTGTAGTTTTCTAAAAAAAATTTGGGGATTTCAGATTTTTGGGGAACCCCCTAATATGCAATAAAAAAAAAAAATAAAAATAAAAATTTGTTTTTTTTTTTTAAAAAAAAAAAAAAACAAAAAAGAAAAAAATAGAAACAAAAATCAAAAAAATGGAAAAAAAAATCTAAAAAAAAGGGAAATTTTTTTAAATTTTTTTATTAAAAAATTTTTTAAAAAATTTTTTTTAAAAACTTTAAACTTTGTTTTAAAAAAAATTTAAAACTAAGCCAAGCATAGTTTGCACCCCCCAAAATTAAAATTTTAATTGTAATATTTTTTAAAACAGTTATTTTGATAAAACAACTTAAAAAAACTTTTTTTTTTTTTTTAAAAATTTTTTTTTGAGACAAAGTAGAACTCTACTTTTTTTAAAAAAGGGTAAAAAAAGGGAATTTTTTTTAATTTAAAAAAAAAACAAGAGAAAAAAAAAGAAAGTTTTTTTATCGGGGTTAAAAGAGTGCTTAAAATTCCGAAATTTTTTTACGATAGCTTTTTCCCTAATTTTACGAGTCCAAGGAAAGAAAATTTAAAAAAAAACCAATTTAAAAAAAGGTTTTAAAAACACGAAGGGGGAAAGGGAAATTTTTAATCAAAAAAACCCCCAAAAGTTTATCAAAAATAAAAATTAAATTAAATTTAAACAAACCCTCATTATTATTTAAAAAATTTCAATTTAAAGTAAGTGGAAAAACTTTTCCCCCGTATTTCTGAAACGATGCATTTCTTGACCTATGTTTATAAAAAAATTTTTCAAAATCCAACCGGCGGGGAAGTTTGTAAAAATAAACTTAAACAACCTGTATAATTTTTTAAAAACTGAAATAATTGTTGGGGGTTATTCAGTTATTACTTAGTTTTAAGTCATTAAATTTTTTTAGATGTCTCGTCTCGTCTCGTTTTTTCTCGTCTTGGCTTGTTTCCCAAGGGGTTTTTTTGCCTCTCGTTTTCCAAATTCGAGACAAAATGCTCGGGGGACAAAAAAAAAGGCTTTTTACGAGACGGGGGCCCCCTCTCGTGTCTCCCGGAAGTCTACCGTTTTTAAAATTAAAAAATTTTAAAATTTTTTTTTTTAACTACTTCAGTAATCAGGAATATGCTTAGATTAAATATTAAACGGAAACCCTCATCAAAAAAAAATCGATTATCCCCACTAGGGGTTTGGTTTTTAGCTAAAAAAAATTTTTTTGTTTTTTTATTTCTCGGGTAAAGACGGTGGGTGAAGACTAAAAAATGTTATTAATTATAAAGTAAAACATAAATAATAATAATTGGCTATTATAAAATATTTTAGTGGAAATTTCCCTTTGCACCCGCTACTAAAAAAAAAATTCCCCGGGAAAGGGAAAAATAAAAAATTAAAAAATAACACCGTAGAATTTAAAACTGTTTTTTTTTAAAAGCTGAATTAAGCAAAATTTTAAAAAATTTAAAACCCCCTAGGCCAATCTATTTTCAATTTAAAAAACCAAAAAAATAATTACATCTATAAAAAGAAGACATAAGCCTTCAATCTGGGAAAAAAACGTATTCAATAAAGAATACCTTCAATATAGAACTAAAAAAAAAATTTAAAAAAATAACTTGGTAAATAATTTTTAAAATTTAACCCAAAAACCAAAAAAACAATAATAATTCAACAGTGTTTATTTTTCATTTTCTTTTAACCCCTTTTTTTGTTCATTTTTAATAACATTAATTAAATTTTCAACCTTTTTTTTAATTTTTATTATTGAAAAAACCTCTTAGTCCCTGAATCGCAATAAAAGATAGAAAAAAACCCTTTTCCTATTTTAAAATTTTTCTAAATATTTAAATTTTTTTAAAAAAATTTAAAAAAATTGTCAAAAATTATTTTTTAAAGTATATACTTTTTTCATGCAGTAACAGGGAAGTCATAGTATACTGCGATTCGGGAATTCTGAATAATAGTATAGAATGATGCCTCCCGGGCCAGGCCCCCCGTGGTGTGTTTTTTTAAAATTTTTTTTAGCCTGTATATTTTTTTTTGCAGCAATAATATTAATCCCTTTGCTCTAAGGAAAAAAAAAAGGGGGTAAAAAGACCAAAATTCCCCAAAAAAAAATTTTTTATGATTGATTAGGGGTTTTTGGGGCCTAAAAAAAAAAAAATTAAAATTGCTTTTTTTTGGTTTAAAAATTTCCCCATCGAAAAATGGCACCTTTAAAAGTTGATTTTTTTATTGCAAAATAAATTCAAAATCAAACAAAAAATCGCCCAATTTTTTTCTAAGGCATGATAGGTAAAGGCATTGTTGAACAAAAAAAAGTAAATGTAAAAAGCTTTAAAATGAGCCTGGCTAAGAGTATTTTCATTAAGATTTGACATATTTTTTTAATGTGACAACTTTTTATCAATTTTTGCCGATTTTTCTTTTATTTTTGTGAACAAAAAGTATTTTTATAAGAAAAAGTTTAAATAAGTTCTTGTTGGGTTATCGCCTAGGATGTTTCTAAAAAATGGGACCACTTCGGTTCTGGTCCTGGGTTATAGCGAACTGAGTGTGCTCAGTCCTATTAACCCCTATGAACTGTCAGATTGCCTGAAACAGAAAAAAAAGATAACCCTTTCGGTGGCAAGTCTGTATCGATATCGAGATGAACTTAAATGAAAAATAAAATGGAAATTATATCTAAATTTGTAAGAATTTTGGTCTTATTAAGGAAATTTCTAGAACTTTTTTTATTTATTTTTTTTATCTGGGACAGTCCACGGCTGCTGATGCCTATACTAACGGCACTGGCCTTAAGTGTGGTGAGAGGGAGTTTGTTCACAATGGGACTTAAATATTTGGAGATTGGGAGGAGAAGGAAAAGCTTCTGCGGGAACAGCAGGTCCAGTCTACACTTAGGGATAAAGGAACGAAGAAAGCGGAAAGTTCGGGGCCTCTCAGAACTGAACTGTAAAAGGATGCATAAAAGTTGCAATTTTACGGGTTGCTCTGTTGGGAGCTGCCAGAAGGAATTATATCATTACTTGAGCAGAGCCGTGGAAAATACCTATAGAAGAGCGACAGATCCCCTGCAGCTCGACGGTGTAAGAGGAGGAAGCCTTTCTGTGAGCGTTGGATTATTAATAAGACGAACGGCTCTTCTTTGAATGAGTCCAGAGACGTTAACTGGTTAGAAAGGATTTTCATTCCCAGACATGAGAAACAATATTCTAAAGAGTATCTAATTTGAGGTACATACAGAGTGTACAGATTGGAAGAAGAGAAATATTTTCTGGCTCGGAAGAGGAATCCAAGCTTTTTGAAGCTGCCGAGGCTATGGATGTAATGTGTTTGTGCCAGTTAAGGTTATTCTCATAACGCCAACAAGATTAAACGACTGCGGAACTTGGCCGCTCATATGTAAGGGATGAGCATTTGCAGACTTTTTCGCGACAGCGAACATGACTGTGTTTTCGCAAGCATTAAACTGAACAAGATTTTTGGCACCCCACTCCGTGGTTAAGTTTGAGGTCTTGTGAAAGAGATATCTGCATTGACCAAGCTTTTTGCCAAAATCAATCAGCACGGTGGCTTATGAAATTGAATACTAGAGTGGAGGGTACTATCGTCAGCAAACTATGAATGATTGATTGTGGAAGAGAGAAGATCGTTAATGTGTAGAAGAAACAGCGTGGGTGCCGACTGAGCCCTGGGGCACCCCGGCATTAATTTGGTAGAAACTGGAGGAATGATCATCTACACTTCACCGATAGTCGATTAGAAAGGAAAACTGGAAAGCCAAGAGCAAAGCTTAGGTGGAAGACCGTAAGAAGGAAGTTTGTTAAGAAGCCCATCATGTCAGACCTGAAAGCTTTGATATGTCAAGAGACAAACGATCTGGGATTCACCAAGAAACTAAGTGGACTTGTTCCATGTGTGAGACAAAGGAAATAAGATCAGCTGTGGATCTAATGACGGAATCCATCTATCATGTAAGATCTTATGTTTTTCCAGATACTTTAAGATTTGGGAATTTAATGATTTTTCCATTATTTCTGTAACAACTGAAAGAAGGGATATAGGTCTATAAGCCAAGGGAGATTGGATCCTCGCGAAGCTTTCCGACTCTCCGGGAAACGTGTCGTAAGAGATTCGAAAGAGGCGAGTTAGGATGGGTGCAAGCTCGGGAGCACATTTTCTTTAAGACGAGATTGCTGTATGCCATCCAGCCCAGACGATTTTTGTATTAAGAGAAGAAAGAATACGCTTGATCTGTTTGACTTTAAAAAATTATATCAGACATTTTATGGGAAACAGGGACAACTGTTGGAAAGGGGAAGATTAATAGGAGGATCGAATTGGCAGCAAATTGTTTGCAAATAGTTCGGTTTTTCCTTGAGGTAGAGACAATTCCATCTTCAGAAATTAGGGGTGGAAAAGAATTTGTGCAAAACTTGATTGTTAAAACGGTCTTTTGCTTCG
Organism: Listronotus oregonensis; assembly: GCA_019359885.1. Taxonomy (NCBI): domain Eukaryota; kingdom Metazoa; phylum Arthropoda; class Insecta; order Coleoptera; family Curculionidae; genus Listronotus; species Listronotus oregonensis. The sequence goes on from JAHBCN010001044.1 coordinate 6,352, forward strand.
AGATGGTTTTGATTATACTGATTTCGATAGCCTGCCGATTTTCGGGACTGTGGCTTTTGGAAGAACCTTTTGTGGGCTTGAATTTTAAGAGCCTCGCTTTATCACAGATTTAGAAAGCCACGGTTTGTGATTTGAAGTTATGGTGTTCTTTTTAGTGTGGGGAATATAGGTCTCAATGCTCAGATGAATTGTTTCGGTAATTTGTTTGCATATTTCGGAAGGATCGTGAGTAGAAAAGCAGGTGGATACCAAGGGTAGCTGGCAAAGAAATCTCTCAGACCATCCATTCGGCCGAGTTGTAGTGCCAGACGGTTTCCCGTGGCGGCATGCGTTCGGGCCTCAAAATGGGGGATGTGGAGAAAGATACGGTGCCCAAAAACCATCGAGCGACCAAGGAGCAGTTGGGGGTGCTTGATAGAGTTCGGGGGTGGAAGTAAGAAAGAGATCTGGATATGGGTGGAACGAAAATAGTTAGTTCCATAATTAGATTGAGCGAGTTAGACGAGCGAGTTATTACGTTTGTCATAAATACATTATTTATTTTGACTGGCATATTTATAACTTTTAAAATGACCAAAAAGTGTAGTGTGTTCATTAATTTTAGTTTACTTAAAATTACTTCAGCATTAAGCAAAGCAACCATGTATTATTTAAATTAACAGATATTAACCATACAATATAAACACACCTACAAAAAATGTTATTAACAAGATCCCTTGTAATTACAATACATTTTATATAGCTGAAACTTCCAGACCATTAGACAAATGCATAAAATAACTTAGGTAGTAGTTATTTTAAATAATGTCCGTGAAGGCACGCGTTGTCTAAAAGATGCTGTAAAAAGCAACATTTGCGATTGCAGTTCTCCAAACCAGAACATTAGACATATCAGAGAGGGGGTGGTTTGGAAAAACCGGGCGTCTGGGGAATCAGAGAGCGGAAGAGTCAGCACTGGAATGAATTATAACATAATATTGTTTTTAACATAATATTAGTTTGGGAAATTGTTTTTTTGATTGGGGGGTTTTTCCCTTAATAGGGGTTTTTAGGTTTGGGGGTGGTTTTTGAAAAAAGTTTAAAAAATTTTTTTGGGGTTTTTTTTTAAGTTGAATTTTAAAAAAAAATTTTTTTTATTTATAAAAAAAAAAATTTAAAAAGTTTTAAAATTTTAAAAAAATAAAAAATAATTTATTAAATAAAAAAAAATTACCCATTGGGGGGCCAGTTTTTCCCCAAAAAAAAAAACAAAAAAGTACACCAAACTTTTTTTAGTTTTTATTTTTTTTTTAAGTTAAAAATTAAAAATTTTTTTAAAAATTTTTGTTTTCGTCGATTTTTATTTTTATTTTTTGGTTTTATTTTATGGAAATTTTTTGAATGGTTAAGTGGTTTTTTTTTTTTTCTCGAAAACAAAATAATATGAAAAAACCCCGGGAAAATAAAAAAGTTGTATTTTTATTGTTAACTTAAAAAAAAAAAACTATAAAAAAAATTTTTACTTTTTTTTTCAATAAATTTTTTAAACCCCTTTTAATTTCAATCTTTCAATAAGCCCTTATTACCCCAAAAACTGCCAAATTTGACCAAATCGGGTTTTAGGACATTTATGATATTTTATAAATACCGTTTTTTTTTTAAACTTTTCGCCCTTTTCTCAGAAACGAACCTCCGGACATATGTTCATAGGTTTTTTCTTCGCCTAAATCCCCTCTGAAATTTCGAAAAGTAGTTAGGAGTGTATTTTTATGCCATACGAATAAATAAATAACCCGTTGTATTTTCATATTGTCAATAAATAGCCTAGAAAGAGCTTTTGAGCAACGACTTCACTCTCGGGACTAAATGAATGACTAATATTATACTATTTTCGGTATCAATTTCCGATTGGGTCTAAATAAAGTCGGAAAGTTAAAAACAATAACTAAACTATCAGGCAATATCCAGCGATCACACGCAAAGTTCAAAGCGGTGAAAGTTCACGTAAAGAGTAGGCAACTTCCGGCGAAATTGCGGGGTGGAACCGAAACGCGTGCCACAAGGGTCTTAACAACTATAATTGCAAGACAGGCATGCCAGCCGTCTTCGAATTTGTTTGACAACCCGTTATTATCGTACCGAATAGCAAATTCTAAACCTTTTATCGAATATCCAAGGATTTTTGATAATAATAACAAGCGATAAAAAAACGGACGTTTTGCTTCAAAATGTACAGGGTGACCCATTTATCTTGGGACACTACCTTATCTCATAAAATATACACGATTCACAAAAAAATTTCTTAGTTTAATTTATATTTTAACAATATTTTACTTTTTTATATAAAGTGTCCGTGGACACGCAACTACTTGCTTAATTTAAATGGGACACCCTATATATTATTGCGTCTTTTGATTTTACGTAAAATTCTAGACAAATTTCTTATATAATGTTGTGTTTTGACATATTTTAATTTTTATTTAAAAAAATGTCGTTTGCGGATCCTAAAATAATTATCAATTTTTCGTATAAGGAAGCCTTTATCATTTAATTTTAATTAGATTTTCTATTAAAAAGAACCTACTTCAAGATATTTTTATAATATTTTGATGACTGTTTATACAGGGCTTTTAAAAAATAAGATTAAAAATAAAATTGAGAAAACCGCCAAAAATCAGTTTTTGCAAATGAAAACTCCCAAATTTTATACTTTTATCTTATTTAGAATTTTAAATAACAGTGAGTTTGTAAAAAGTTGCTTATTCCAAAATTTATTTTAAGTTTTATTTATAGTTGGCCATGACAGCGTTTAAAAAACAATCAAGTACTACAGAATGTGTGAAATATGAAAGACTAAAATGAAATAAATTATTTCATAATTATAATTATGAACAATACATAAATAGAAATAGTGTCAAATTACAATTTAAGTTCAAGTTTTCTATTACTACAACACGATCCTAGCTCCAATAAAGTATTCATCTAAATTATATAGTTCTATATCGATCAACAATTGAAATATACTTTTTTAAAATTTCTTAACATTGTCTATAAGTTTCACTTGAGTAGGTAATGAATTGTAAAACCGAATACAATTATAATATGGACCCTTTTTAGTTAATGCCAACCTTTGTCTTGGATATACATAATTTTGTGATCTTGTTGGGTATATTGTTTGTGACTGACTATTGCTAAATAAGTGCCTATTTTTATAAAAAAATAACAGGCATTCCTGGACATACATTGCATAAGCTGTTAATATTTTATTTGCTCTGAATTTACCCCAGCATGTTTCCCGAGTATTAACCCCAAAAATTGTTCTTAGTGTTCTTTTTTGGCAAATTAAAATCCTATTTAAGTTACTACAGCCTCCATAAAAAATTATACCATATCTAATATGCAATTCAAAATTTGCATGATACAGCATTATTCTAGTTTTTACATCTAGGAATTTACACAATACTCGAAAACTATAACAGACTGAGTTCAACCTTTTTTCCATATGTTCCACGTGTTCATTCCAACATAGTGTATTGTCCAAAATAACACCTAGAAACCTGGCACTGTAATCCAAATCATACTCCTGACCACTGATATTAATTTTTTGTGGTTCTTCTCTTCTCCCGCGACTTGGTTTGAATAGCATAATGCTGGTTTTAGAACTATTTAATACTAATTTATTTTTCGAGAACCAATTGTCTGCCTCCATCATTAGTGAGTTTGCTCTATCAATGGCCGTTGCTATGGTCGATGCATTCACTAAAAGGTTTGTGTCACTGTTGTAATAGTACTACCCCTCTGTTTCAGTAGTATTTCAGAGATGTTTTTGTATAAATAATAAATAATAATGGGCCAATGACACTTCCCTGAGGTTAATTTGATTTTTTTTTGACCAAGCCCGCTCATTTCCTTTTCCTATAGCAATTTGTTATACCTCCCGGACAGATAAGACACCATCCACTTCAGTGTGCTCCCGAATGCCATACAGCTCAAGTTTCTTTATAAGTATATCATGATTTAAAGTTTCATAGGCTTTTGACAAGTCGAGGAACAGCCCCAAAGGAATACTCCCCTCCTCCAAAGATCTTATAATGTCTCAACAAACTGAAAAATCGCTGTCTGTGTTGATCTACCCGTGATAAAAACCATGTTGTGACTCATTAAGTAGTTCATGTTCATTCATGAAATCCATAATTCTTCTACACATAACATGCTTAAATATTTTTGAAAATGATGAAAGCAGACTAATTGGCCTATAGTTGTTAATGTTTGTATTATCACCTTTTTTAAATACAGGAACCACTACAGCTAGTTTTAGTTGATCAGGAAAAATGCCAAATTTCAGAGAGTTATTAATAATATGAACTAAAGGTTTAACTATTACCTATACTATATTCTTTAGAAAAGACGTTGATATCTCATCATGACCGCTACTGAATTTATTTTTTAATTTATTAGCTATTTCTAGAATTTCAGAGGCACTGACTAATTCAAGAGAGATACACTCTGCATTACGATCAAAAAAGAAGAATTATACGGGATGTTGCCTAAATTAGCGGAGATTTTAGCTACTGTTATCAAATCTGGGAAAACAAATTCGCATTTGAAAATATGTGTGGTCAGGAGACAACGGCTTGATCAAATCAGTAATAACCCTTTTACAAAAAAATTTTCGCTGGGCTTTTTTTAAAAAATTTAAACATGCTGATTAATATAAATAGACTTTAAAAAGAGAAAAGAACTGTAAATCCCCCCGAGATTTTTTTCAAAAAAATGCCATAACGATATGGATATTTTTTTTATTAGGTTAAGCGATGATTAAATTTTTAAAAAAGGGGTTAGTTGTAAAACGCATTCGTTCCGGGGAAAATATATATTTCTGAATTAAGCGGTGTCGTATTAGTTTTATTTTATGTTATTTAAGAAGTAATATTGGAATTTTTTTTTAGTGCAGCGGCGGGATAGACTTATGTCCTTAAGTGTGATTTTTTTTTGAAACAAAGAAATATTTGTTTTTGTTGTGATACTTATGTGTGAAAAAGTGCAGTGCAACTGTTGTGGAGTTGATATAGGTGACACGATGGACCCACTGTGTTAAGCCTTGCATTGACTTTAACTATATACAAAACATTTGGGGTGTTGCTCGAATAAACGCTTCCGGGAAAATGAACAATGTAAACAATATAAATAATTTCTGTCGTTTTTGTTTGCAGTTGCTTATTACGAGAGTGCCCCATACTGGGTGTTCATTTTAAAAATTTTTTTTATTTTAGTTACCTTCCCCGTAACTAAAATTTTAAATAAAAAAAAAAAGGAAAATTTGTTATTAATTAGTTACGCTTTAATATTTTTTTTGGCACACCATTAATGTGACATTATTTTGTTTTGTGCGTATTTTTTTTTATTTTTTAAAAAAAAGGAAGAAAAAAAAAAAATGGGTCGACGTCGTTCTTCCAGTTCTAGTTCTAGTTAAACCCCTGAGTTCCAGCGACTATGACTATAAACAAGGGGTAAAAAGAGGTCCAAAAGGTCAAAACCAAATTCTAGAGTAGTTCAAAAGACCACGGTAGACCAACGGAAACGTTTTTCGTCGACAATACGAATAGTCCTCGACCCTCGACCTTCGGATAAAAAAAGAACGCCCCCCAATTATTGGTCGAAAAACTTATTCAAGATCATTCCAAATCATCATTACCCCTAGGGGTCTTGATTCGGACAGAATTTTACCAGATTTTTCCCTTTTAAACCCGGGGAACCAAGCTTGCAAAATGGATTGAAAAAAATTAGCAACTTGCCGTGACCAATCAGGGGGTGAAAACACAGTTATTTTTAATATGAAAAAATCGCCAACTGGGTTGGCGCGAAATTTTTTCGATAATCTGCAGTCATATCAAAACACTTGGGACGAATGGAAGACACTGCCGTTAAGACTTTTCCCGGGGAAATCGAGATTTCGCCACACTTTTTCGAAATTTAGTAAATCGTTTTAAGTTACCAAACGAAACTTGGGAACAATATTATTTTAATAAAATGGATCTTCTCAATGCCTGTGAGAAAAAATGGGGGGAAAGGTTTTTATGCCTGATTGATGGGATTCGTGACCCAACTATCCAGGCTGGGCTCGTGCTGGTCGGTACAGTCCCCAGATGAGCTGAAAGGGGATTACCTTTCTACGTTAAAGTCTGATGTTGGTTTCCCAAATACAGTGAATAGAAACAGTAACAACACGGGCGGATATAAGCGACGATTTGGAAAAAAAAAAGGGTGTGACCAAAAAAACCTAAAGAAGAAAACAGTGTTAATACTTTTCTTCAGTTAAATGTTATAACTGCAAGAAAAGGGGACACTACTTAATAAATGCAAACAACCAAGGATAGAATGCAACTTGTGCAAGCGTCTAGGTCATGTGGCTAAAGATCAAATGGAAGCATGTAAATAGTCAAATTGTTGAATTTCAGTGCGAAAAAACCCCCCAAAAAAATTCTTTTTGATTGTTGGGTAAATGGAAAATTTACAAGGGCCTATATTGATTTGGGGGTTTTTGGTGCTGTTCTGATTAAACAGAAAAACGCAATGGATATGAATCAAAAAAATTTTCCAAGCACCATGACCATCGTAGGTTATGGTGGGGCCCAGGGGGCCCGTCTTGGGGGGAAACAGAGGTGTCGGTAAAAAACGATCTGGCGAGGGGAATGTCAGGGCTCTCGTTGTTCCTGACTTCGTACAAGAAGTTCCACTGTTAATAGGACAGACATTTTTAAACCGTCCAGATGTACTAATGATAGTTTCAGGGGGAAATGTTCGAATTATGCCCTCAGATGCTGATTTTAACCAAGGCTTTAATTTGCCAGCAAGAAAAATACCAATTTGGGGGAAAGCCGTACGATAATTCCTCCGGGGGAAACCCCAGCGCTTATAGTCATCACGGCTCGTGGTACTGTTTTTCGGTGATGTATACATCCGTGGGGGGCTTCGACCTGTTCCAGGTCGTGAATATAATGTGGATGAATGCGTGACTAAATCTGAAAATGGACTGGCCCCCGTGACGAACTTGTCTCAACAGGAAATCGAGGTAAGTGAAAAAAATTTTGGCTCGATGTGTTGTGTGCTTTGAGGATAAGTTCTTTGGAGATCCTATAAATGTATGTAATGTAAAAGGGAACTACAGCTGAATGTTTTTTTTTTCTTATCAAAATTATTTTTTTTTTTTTGCAATGTCATGTTGCATTGTATTAACTAGGAACTTATACATATGTTTTTTTTTTTTTAGGAATAACCTAGTTCCCCCGGGGGGCGTGGACACCAGTAGTAGGGGACTGTTATCAAATCTGGGAAAAAAAAATTTGGGGGTAGAAAATATGTGTGGTCAGGAGACAACGGCTTGATCAAACGTAACTTAATCCCGTTGACAAAATAATATCGCTGGGCATTTCTAATAAATTGAAACATGCTGATTAATATAAATAGACTGTTAAGTGAAAAAAAGAACTGTAAATCCCCGGGGAGATTTTTTTCTAAGAAATGCCATAACGATATTGATATATTTTTATTAGGTTAAGGATGATTGGTTTTAAAAAAAAGGGGTTAGTTGTAAAACGCATTCGTTGCCGAATATATATATTTCTGAATTAAGCGGTGTCGTATTAGTTTTATTTTATGTTATTTAAGAAGTAATATTAGGAATTTTTATTACTACAGAACCCCCAAAATGAGCATTAAACTGATTGGCCACACTTTCCGGATCACCCTCTATGTTTATATCATTATTTTTTTTTTTTTCCGCTAATTTCATTGACAATTGCCCATGCACTTTTTGTCTTATTATCTGAAATTCTCAATCCCTCCGAGAGCTCATTCTCAAAGACTAGAATTAGTCAATTAATTTTTGCATTGAACTTTTTGCTTCATCCCCTATATATATTCTAAGGTAAGGTAATGTCGTAAGATAAGCGGCCCTAAGTTTAAACAAGCAAATTTTAACAAATAGTGACATTCTGTAGTGCTTGACTGTTTTTTAAACGCTGTCATGGCATACTATTAATAAAACTTAAGAGCCATTTTGCAGACTATAGCATTTTTGCAATAGAAAAATATTACATTGCCAATATTTCTAAAACTAAAAAATTTTGAAATAAGCAACTTTGCACAAACTTATCCTTATTTTTAATGCTAAATAAGAAAAAAATATAAAATTTGGGGGTTTCCCTTTGAAAAATTTTATTTTTAACATTTTTTTTAAATTCATTTTTAATCTTAATTTTTGAATACCCCAAAGAAACAGTCATTAAAATATTATAAAAATTTCTTAAAAAGGTCATTTTTAATAAGAAATCAAATTAAAATTAAATAATAAAGGCTTTTTCTTATACAGAACATTGATAATTATTTTATGATTCGCAAACGTCAATTTTTTATATAAATTTTAAATTATGCCAAAAATGTTAAGACTTACGCATAGGACATTATACATAAAATTGTCTAGAAAATCAAAAGATGCAATAATAAATAGGGTGTCCCATTTAAATTAGGAAAGTTGATGCGTGTCCACGGAAAATGGAGTACCCTGTATATATAATGTGTTTTGCGTTTTAACTTTTGGGTGACAATTCCACTCATCTTTAAATAACCCCATTTGAAATGTCAAAAAACAAAAATTGCTATCGGATAGAAGGGAATAATTTACTGGCTAAAAAAATCGGTAAGTTTACGGTTCTTATTTCAAAAAATGTTTAGTTTTTTGAGTTTTGTAGTTTGTATTTTTATATTTCCAATATTTTCATATATTTCCAAAGTTTCCTGATATATTTCCGAAAATTTACCATCACTAGTTGTTACCATGGTTACTGAGTTTTTGTACCAATGCAATACATTCTTTGTTCAGGTGTATTTCTAAATCGAAAATAAAGGTTCCTCTTTTTAAGATCTAAATATGAGTACTTTTTATAACCACGTGTGAAGTTTAATGTAAACTTGTCAACTTATGCGTAAACTTGCTGCTGTTTATCGCGCAGTGAAAAAAATCTTATTTTTTGAAAGGTGAAGCACTAAAATAAATTCATAAACGATTAGTAGAAATCTGTAAAAAGTCTTTATTTTTATTTAGAATACTGAAAAAATGAGTTGCTAAATTAAAATGTGGTCGTATGTACAAGACACCAGAAATAGTAGTAAAATACAGAATACTGTTTTAAAAGAACTAGATATACTAGGAAAAATTTAGTAGAAGTCCTAGGGATGTTACCAGGCAGTGTGACTATTATTTTGGTTAAAGTTTTGGGTTTTAGGAAGCGCAATAACACATTTAAATGCCACTTCCTGAGCAAAATTTATAACTTTAATAACACTAAAACCTTGGGCTTTCATTGTCTTTATTTGTTAATTGATACCCAACGTTTTGGTTGGAGATACATCTCTTATCGAAACGTTGTTTATCAATAAACAAATAAAGACAATAAAAGTCCAAGAATATAGTGTTATTGAAACCATAACATGGTCAACAACTTCAAGGAAATAACATATAGAGTTTCCTTAAAAGTGTTAGACAATGTTATGGTTTTCAATAACACTAAAATCTAGGACTTACATTGTCTTTATTTGTTAATTGTTTTAAGTAATTTTTAGTTATCTCTTAAAAACGGTTGGAGATACATCACTAACCGAAACGTTGTGTAACAGTTAACAAATAAAGGCAATGGGAGTCCAATATTTTAATGTTATTGGAACATTAAGAGTGTTTTAGAAAGAATAAAAAGTATTTTGTTCATTATTTCATCACTATGAACAAGACTTGGATCCACTAACATGATCCTGGATCAAAAAAAGTTTCTTAGAATGCAAAAGGAGTTATTTTTGTTTTAAATTGGTAAAATATTATACTCAGATTATTGTTAAAACCTTTTGGATCAGCTGAATGTAAAAATTTATAAGAAAGAGTTTGGTTTAGAGCAGGGGTCTCCAAACTACGGCCCGAGGGCCACATCCGGCCCGCGGACAGATTTTGTCCGGCCCGCGGAGGCTAGCATACTTGAAAACTTCTTTTTTAGAGAACAAATAATTTTTATAGCAAATTAAATTTAGTTTACTGATATATTCTAATTTTATGTTGAATAATTATTAATATGACATCTACATTGATATGGTCATGGGCTAACTCCGCTAACTCATAACATTCTTGTAGGCTTATTGTTATTGTTTTTGTGATAAGTTGGATAAAGAAACACAGAATTGTAATAAGTAAAGACATGTATAATATGCAGAAAATTTAACTTCAGTATATAATAACTAACAAATTATTGAAATGAATCCAACTAACATTTTATACATTTTAAATCATCACATAACTTATAACAAACATAATGACATATGAAATACTAATGAGATTTATGTAATTGAGATTTTCCACTGACAATAGTTTGTAGTTGTGGACTAATTTTACTTGTACCAATTATTAAAAGAGATTTAAGATGCTCATCAGTTAATTTCGATCTGTAAACATTTTTTGTGTACTTCATTTTGGAGAAGGTTTTCTCACATAAATAAGTAGTACCAAAAACAGAAAACAGACCACGAGCAAATTTATGCAAATTATCAAATTGTGTCAGTGGAAGACTCTGAAGATGAGTTTTGGTATTTGTTCTTAATTATATCACTGCATTGTAGATCAATCATTTCCATTTGAAGTTCCGGGGCTAGGGTTTCAATGTCAGTATCAAAAGGATTCTGAAAAATCTTAATTTGATTCGCAATGGCATCAAAGTCCGAGAAACGAGTATCAAATTTATCTTCAAAGCACTCAAAGTTTCGACTGCAAAATCGATAGGAAACTCAGTCTCAGTAGTGTGGCTGAATATTTCACATGTTTTAAAATGTGAAAAACATTTACTTCGTAGTTGTGATTGAAACAGTCTCAATTTCTTCCGGAATGATTTGATATTAGTGTATAAATCAGGAAGATGCTGGTTTTTCTCCTTGCAATCCCAAATTCAGTTCGTTCACATGTTTTGTCAAATCAACATAGAATGCTAACTTCCACAGCCATGCGTTGTTATGTAATTCAGTAAGGGAGCGATGCTTTTCATTCAAAAATTTCGATCACTGCTCGAAGTTCAAAAAAGCGCTGAAGGACTTTCCCACAACTGAGCCAGCGTACGGCAGTATGATAAGGTAAGTCAGTTTCTCCAATCTCTTCAATAAATTGTCGGAATTGTCGGTGATTCAGCCCAAAAGATCTGATAAAATTAACAGTTGATATGACTGGTTTCAGAACGTCAGACATATCCAAACATTTTCCGCACAAAGACTGTTGATGAATGATACAATGTAAGACTAATGGTTTTGAACCACCGTCATTTTCTACAGCCTTTGACACAAGAGCGACCACTCCTTTATCTTTCCCACTCATGTTTTTGCCTCCATCAGTTGTAATACATTTCAAGTTTTTCCATCGAAGGTTCTTTTGATTAATGGCCATTTCAACTCCTTTAAAAATATCTGTACCAGTAGTTGTGCCATGAATACTATACATATCAAGAAGTTCTTCGTGCACTTCATAGCTTTTATCTACTCCTCGAATATAAATCAACAACTGAGCAGTATCTGACACATCCGTTGACTCATCCAAGGCCAAAGAAAACCACTCAAAATGTCCATTTTTGTCGAACAGTTGAGAGGATATATTTTCAGCGATGTTTTCTACCCTTCGAGCCACAATGTTTGCTGACATACTGGCAGTTTTTAATAAATTTACCTTTTCAGGGCACATTTCTTCGGTTACTGCAATTATGCATTCTTTGATCATTTCTCCATCGGTGAATGGTTTTCCACGTTTGCAATTTCAAGAGCCACACGAAAGCTGGCACGAGTTGCAGCCTCTTGTTCAGTTTTGAGTTTTGTAAATGAAGATTGCTGCGATTTCAATCCGCACTGCATAGCTTCGAATTTTTCTGTCCGCAAACTTCCTGTATATTTTGAGTAATTTTGAAAATGTTTTGTTTCCATAATGACGTTTAATGTTATATTCTTTGAGAACGGCTATGCTTTCATTGCAAATCAAACATAGCGCCTTGTTACTGGACTCAATTACGAAATACTGAATGTTCCACTGATCTTTGAATTTTCTGCATTCACTATCAATTTTTCGCTTCTTTTCCATACTACTAATTCACACACAAAAGCAACAATTCAAATCAAAATACTGTTATAAAGATGTCTTAAACTTAAACACGCACAAACATGTTTTAAGGAGGTATGCAATATTTTATTTAACAACAATGTCATAGGAACTGACTTGTGGTTGCGCCACTAGCCTTCTTATATATTCCAATTACTGCCATCTAGAAGTGAGTGCTATTAGCGCCATCTGTTAGCGATAGAAGGTAGGTACTACCTATTTCCGCTTGTGTCCACCAGATGTCGTGTCACGTTACTCCTCATGGCTCGTACTCTACGACTAATCTAGAAATTACAGATAATGACAGGAAAATTAATAATATGCAGTGTTGCCGTTTTGCGGACTTTAGTCCGATTTGCAGCCTTTTTTAAACGTTGTGTACTTTTTCGGACTTTTTTTTCATCAGTGGACTATTTCACTTCTTACCACCGGCAACAATGATAATATGGTTTTGGCCCTCGGAACTTACTGGAGTAATCAGTATGGCCCTAAGGCTGGAAAGTTTGGAGACCCCTGGTTTAGAGAAACATAAACATTTTTCATCAAGACAACGTATTCTGTTATAAGCAGTGTAAAACCATCGTGAAAACCAGTGAATTTAAGTACGAATTTTTTCAACATCCACCCTATTTCCTAGATTTAAGTACCTTCGACTTATACCTGTTTTTACATCTCAAAAAATGTTTGCGTGGGAATCGATTTTTATCGAACGAAGATGTAATAGCAAAAGTGAAAGCGACAGTCTTTCGGAATCATACTTTATGCATTGAATCCGTATGCAGAACTGTGCATAGTAGTCAAAAAATATACTTTAAGTAATAAGTATTAAGTATTTATTTTTTTAAATCTATCTAAAAGTAAACATTTTTCAGCACAAAAATTAAGTAAGTTATTGTACCAAAATATTGGTACTTACGATTAGAGTAAATGTACTGAAATACGTTAAATACTTAAACGTATTTTAGAATTTTAGAATTCAAGCACTTTACTATAATTAACACATGGAGGCATGGCCAGAAAAAATGAATATTTTACAACTTAAATAAATTTTCGTCAATAAATCACTTAATTAATTAAAAAGAAAATTATTGTAATTAAATAGAAAATAAAAACAAATGTGTACTATATTCTTTATTTTATTATATTAACATAAAACAAAACTTATAGCTACTCAAAATGCATGAGATGACACAGAAAACAGTTTAAAAAAATCCGTAATAAAAAATATTTATAGATTCCTTTTAAGTAACACCAATTTTTCAAATTTTGTCTAGTAATGCGTGGCGCCTAGACGCTTTTATTATTTTAGCAAATAAAAAAATCACTCTTTAGGGGCAGAAGCCGGCAAAATGGTATTGTTTTACCTATATGGAACATTACAGGTTTATAAAACTTACTGGCGCTGCGGAAATATTAGATAATTTTGTTTTTTCGACAAGAAGTACTTAATCTGCCCAAGGTACTAAAAGTAATTTTGTATTTAATTAGATTGTATACCTAAATACTTTTGGAAACTACTTAAGGTAGATTAAAAATTTTCAGTACTTTTTTTAAGTAATAAGTAATACCTGTTAGAAATTTTAAAATTTTAAGTACTCTATGTATTTTACTTTAAGATTAATGCACGTTTATAATTACTGAAGTTTAATTCATAAAGTACTTGATGTACTGAGTATTTTACTTTATGTAGATTTTGTACTGAGGAGTTCAGCTTTGGTGTATTGAAGTTTAGCGAGAATATGGTAAAAAATAAACCATTAAATCTTCTTTTTTTGTTGAATAAAAGAAATTTATTTCGGATTGTTCCGAAATTTTTAACAATTGTTTACTATTTTTAATTTAAATAGGTTTTTTGGTGTATTATGTTACCGAACCGTTGATAGATTCTTTTTTAAGTTTTAAAACATATAATTAAGATCGATTGTCCATCTGGAGAAAAAAAAAATAAGCCAGTATACATATTATTGGATTTGACACAAATATCTTAAAGTTAATAATTATGAGATATGCAAAAAAATCAGAAGTGGTTTGGTCATTAATGAAACTTGTATTGATCTCTATCGTATAATGGTATGCAAGCCTATAAATTTAATTTGCGATAATTAAACATAAATCAAACAAACATGACGTAAAATATTAGTATTTCATTGGTAAATCCAAACTGGATCGTTTGATAATTAGCATTGCTTATGCAAAATTTAGTCGTTTTATAACGAGATATTTAAGTCTTTGTATAGTGCAATGATCAAACAAATTTTATTTAATTGATTTTGGAATTATGTAGTATACCATTTTAGCATAATATACAGTATAGAGTCTCTTAAAACCGTAACAGACACAAAGTCGTTCAAATGATGACCAGTATTTTGAGATATACCATTCTTCAGAGATGGGAACACTTTTCTAAGCAAGGCCCGATTTGGAAAAGATAAAAAATAGAGTTTAGATGCACAGGAGTATTTTCTATCTCTCTAACCTATAGTAGAAAAAGAAATTTAAGCTTTTCGAAAGTAGAGCTTACAATATTAAATTATTTTTTATTTTACAGAATTCGGCCGCTTGTATATGTGGGATAAAAACTGACAAAGTATTTCAGCGACAAAGAATATGATAATATATTTAATATATTAAACAATATTTTTAAAACAATTTTATTTAAACATTAATTTAATAACTAAAGGTCCTGTTTACTGTTGCTTGTTTTCCACGACAAACTTAGAGTCGGATTTTAGATCGTTAGTTAAAATATTAATGAGATTATTAGCGGAAAAGTCAAGCTTTATAATGCTGCATTTTATTTATTTTTTTAAGAATATTTTTAGACATAACAAGAAACTAAAAACACGTTTTTTATAACATATTTTATATGGTAATGTTTCCTATTTTTACAACGTTCGGTTCTTTTTAAAATTCTTATCTTTAGGTCCAATTAAAAAAAACAGACCTGGAATTTTTATTTAATATTTTTGCCTTCTTAAAATAATAAGTAAACTATTGCTTTTGCTAAAAAGTAATAGTTTACAAAATGAAAATTAAGGAAAGGTAGTAGAGTGGGAGTTGGATGAAATGACGTGTGAAAAATGTAAGGACCGTTTTTTATAAATTGTTGTAAGCTCAGAAATGCTTACAGATTAAGATTCTGAATACTGTTAGAAACTTTATTGGTCCATTTCTCCTTAGATATAAAATAAGTCGATTAAACAAATAAAGCAGTTATTTAAAGAAGGATCTAAGGTAGAACAATAAAATTTTACAGTAGCAACAAAAACACTTTAGCGTCGAGAATGGTATAAAATATACCATAAATGTATTTAATACGTATGTAAAATGTTAAATTTTGCTGACTTAGCTGACTAGGGCTCTCGTTTAAATAAGCGCTTCAAATGCTTTGAAGTAATTTCAATGATTATTTTAGACACAAAATCCATTTTTTTTTGATGGTTCATGGTAATAATAGCTGGTAAAATAAAATAAAACTCAAAAATTGCGAGTAAAAAGAAGTAAAAAACACAAGAAACAAAAATATTTAGCTTAAATAAGCAGTCTACACAAGACCCAGAGTAAATGAGTAAATTGTGAATAATTTTGACTATTGTTTTAAAAAGCAGCCACTGTCCTCATAATTGGTATTAAAGAGTGCATATTATCTCAAAATAAAGAATATTTTGACAGTTAAACTTTTCAAACAAAATCATTCTGATTAATTGTAGGCTTAAATTTTATCAAATTTATTTAATTTTCACTGTTTTTTTCTTTAGTTATTTCCATTAGTGTGGCTAATTTTTTTTTCATTAAAACCATTGTTATCTACAGCTCCATGAAGTTATAATAATAAATCTTGAACTATCTTCTTAGGCATAGGTAATAGACAAATTTATTAAACACATTTAGTTCTGTATTTCAAACGAAAATATATGCTTTAATGCACTGTGCAAAGAAAATAACAGAAGGGCTTATAAAAATAAGCAGATCTGCATAATAACGACAGCCAAGCGTTACTGAGGGCACTAGTAAACCCCAAGGTAACGTCCAAGCTGACATGGGAATGCCAACAGAGTAACTCTCTTGTGGGTACCAGGACATTCGGAAATAGAAGGCAACGAAAAAGCAGATGAGCTAGCGAGACAAGGATCATCCACACCATACTTTGGACCAGAACCTGCCCTTGGAGTGACCAAAACCACAGCACACGGGCAAACCAGGGAATGGATCCGAAACAAACACGAGGGATACTGGGAAAACCTTAGTAGAATTAGACATGGAAAAAGCTTCATAAGGGGAAAAGTAGGAAAATAGTTCGCATAACGGTAGGGTTGCTAACAGGGCACGATACCCTAAGAGGACACCTACACAAGATAGGCTCATACATTGGGGACCCAAGTTGCAGAATGTGCGACGAGCCTACCAAATCCTGTGCGAATGTGAAGCATTGAATCACAAAAGAAAGGCATTATTTGGGCAACCGAAAATGAGCCCACAGGAATATATCAATCACCCAGTCTCGGGGTTATACAGGCTTGGAGAAGGAACAAGACTAATGGGAGGATTGGTATAATTTTTTTTAAATATTTTGTAATGATCTTTCAGAACATCTGAGCAAAAATAGCGATGTGCATATCTGTCAGTTTGCAGATGACACTTCTATTGTAGTTAGGGATCGCTTATATGCAGGGGCAGTTGAGACCGGAAATAGAGTATCAAAAGAGTTTTTTACATGGTGCCAAGAAAATGGGCTCTTACTAAACGCAAATAAGTCAGTCGTTATCCAATTTAAAAGTAGTAACAAACTAGGCAAAAACCCACAAAGTTCGCTAATAAAACCTAATCAAAATTCCATTAAAAACGAAGAAAATACAAAATTTCTTGGCTTAAACATAGAAAGTAAACTTTCGTGGGACTTACACATAGAACAACTAGCAAATAGTTTGGCAACATCGTGTTTTGTGGTAAATAATTTGGGAAAGCAGGTAAATAAACATGTAGTACTACTGTACATAAATGCGTGTGTCCAGAGCAGACTAGCATATGGTATCACTGCTTGGGGTTCTTCGTCAGGAATAAATAGATTACTAGTTCTTCAAAAGCGTATGTTGAGATCTTTGGAGGCAGTCACCTTCCTGGAGCATGCTACTCCTCTATTTAAAAAGTATAAAGTTATGACCGTATATTCACTTTATTTCTATAAAATTTTAAATTTCTATAAAAAATACCAACACTATTTTCCTACTAACTCTCAGTTTAATGTTGGAATGCAAACGAGGTACCACTGCAATCTTAGTGTTATGAGACATAACAATGCATTTTTTGAACAGAGTTCATTGTATATGACTGTTAAGGCATTTAACAGGCTACCTCAGAGAATAAAATCTATAACAGAATTTAAAAAAATTAAGTCAGTTATCAAAGATATATTTTTAGAAAACCCTTTGTATTCTCATTTGGATTACTTTAATCTAATATTAATATAAATAACTATTCTTGTAGAATTTTATTTTCCTCTGGTGGCTTTTTATGTCTCTATGTCTCTTGTTCGTGTAATAATTTGTACAATGTATTTACGTTGTTTATTTTAATCTGTTATTGCATTTTGTAATTGTTATTTTAAGTAATTAAATTTGTGTATTTTAAATTTATTGTTATTAGGTTTAGTTAGTTTTATATTTGACGCATACTTTGTTCACAATAATGGAACTTATGTAATGAAGAATGGAAATAAATAAATAAAAAATAAATAAAAGATAATGGAAGATAAGGCACATAAAGTCCAAGAGGCTGCGCTGCCTCCGGTAGTGAATTAAGACGGCTCCCAGGGAAGAAGAACAAGAAGAATGCATTTTTTTTCTAATTTTACGTTTTTTGAACAAGTTTCCTTTGCTAAAATACTAGAAGCATTCCAGTTTATTTTGTGGGTATTATGCCTCTAGTAATTTAGCAAAGGAAACTTGTTCAAAAAAACGTAAAATAAAAAAAATGCATTTATATTATTAAATAAAAATAAATGTGAAACATCAATATCTGTTGATTGAAATAAGACATATTTAGCCATGCTTAATGCTAAAGTAATTTCAGGTAAACTTAGAATCATTTAACACACCATAATTTTTTGTTTTTTTTAATTACAAGTATATGAATTAAGACAAACAAACCACAACTAACCACAACTAATTTATCATTTATGACAAAACTTCATACATAATAAAAAAGTTCTTAGAATTTCCCAAATTTTTGGCCTAAAATGTCTACAAATTTAGTTTTAATTTCTATTTTATTTTTCATCTAAGAGTCCGTTCGCGCCGCGAAAATTGGATCCAATTTGGTGTTCGGGGCATAATGTTTTTCTCAAAAACGGTATAAGTTATCGATAATTTTCAAAAACTATATGAAAGCTAACACTAAAATATAGGCTTCTGCTGTAATAGTTTTTTAAATTTGGATTTAGTATTTAATATTTCCTTGAGTGAAAGTCACCCTAAAATCGGTTATGTTTAGATACTATTTTCTCTTAACTCGACTTATATTTTAAAAATCCGTTACAGCAGGGGCATATATTATTTCCTTACCTTTAAAATGGTGTATAATTTATGTCATTTAAGTAAAAAAAAAGTTACCAAAAACATTATCTCCTGTAGGCTTGCAATCGGAAACAAGAGGGCATCGATAGACCGAATTTGGAAGAACCTAAATAAAATATAATATTTTTAATGCGGCTATACGAAAATTGTGGTAGTGGGAGTTTGTTAGTCTCCGCCCATCCTCTCCGCGTCCTTTCGCCCGACCCCTAAGGTGTAGCGTAAATGCACTCTTAAGTTCATCTTGATAACGGTAGCAGACTTGCCACCAAAACGTAGTTTTTTTTTCTTTTTTGATTGGATTAAGACTATTAAGCTATACGCCGGGACCAGGACCGAAGTGGTCCCATTCTATAGAAACCTTCCAGGCAAGTAACCCAGCAAGAACTCATCCTAATGTTAAAAATTATATCTAGAGAACCCTGCATTTTTCAATATATTAAATATTCCCCCTAGGTCACCTATACTATACACACACCAATAATCCCATTTATCCACACTCGCTATGACGAATTTAAACTTGTGGCCCTTATTAAACTGCAATTTAATGATTAATAGGGACACGACACTGCATTTAGTTATGGGAGTTTCGGAAGTCGCCTTGCCACGTTTCGACGCTTAAAATTCATATTCGGAGTTTTATGCAGGACATTAATGCATTTAAGGGACTGGGATGGCGTTAAAAAAGCCATTTGTTTCTCGTTAACGAGATATGGTAGGTATGCATAAATTGGAATTTTAAAATACTTTTGCAACATTTACAATGTCATTTAGGGAGGGTCAGAATAGCTCGATTAGTGTACAGTGCTACAGTTTTATCGTAAACAGTTTTATGTTGTTATCAAAGATTTTTTATTACTTAAAAACAAAATAAAAGGAAAATTTAATAATTCAAAGTCTCTTTTTCATTTAAAAAAACTAAGACAAAGAACGTATTTATTGCTGTATGTCGCCAGAATAAGTGTTAATGAAAAAAACTAAAATAAGAGGATATCGTTTTTGTTTTTAGTAACAACAAAACTAATTTAATTTATATGGGAAATTTGTGTTTTAAACTAGAAAATAGATAAAGACAACAATAAACAACCGAAATTCCAAGACATACAAAATCAATATTTTGATAAAGTCGTGTTTAATGCTTATTTAAAGGAAATATCCCCGGGAGAAAGATTTTAAATCAAAAAAAGTGTTAAGAATGCCCCAAAAATTACCCTCAAAGGTCACTGGTGATTTTTTTTATGGAAAATATCTTTCGGCCAATTGTTTTCAAACATGCATTGTCATAGTTCCCAGTTCGCTGATCACCCACAAACGGTATTGGGATTTCTCCTGTGGAAAATGGGTTTCGGCCAATTGCTTTTAAACTTTGTACAGTTATAGTTCTCAATATGCTTAAAAACTATCACTATGCAAAGTTCAAAACCAGTTGGCCGAAACCCATTTTCCATAAGAAAAATCCCCAGTGACCTTTGAGGGTGATTTTGGGAGGGATTGGGGTTTTGTGCCCGTAAAGACTATTAATCTTCGTGTTGAGAACTATCAGTAAGCAAAGTTTAAAAAATATTACCAAATCCTATTTTCCATAAGAAAATTGTGTGGGCCTTTTATAATTAAAAGTATTTTTTATTAAAAAAAGAAACTAAAACAAGGAACATGTTTATTGTTGTATGTCGCTATAATAAGTGTTAATAAAAAGATCTAAAGTAGCAGGATTTCGGATTTGTTTTTAGTAACAACAGAATTAATTTAATTTACATGGAAAATTTGTAAGTTAAACTATAAAATAGATAAAGACAACAATAAACACCTTAAATTCCAAGACATACAAAATCAATGTTCTGTTAAAGTCGTGTTTAATGTTAATTAAAAGGAAATATTCTCGGAAGAAAGATTTTAAATCAAGAAACTGTTTTACAATAGTGTTAAAAACGCAAAAGAGACCCATCAATGATATTTTGTCGAAAACGCCATTACAAAAACCTAGTGCGGGATTCAGTGCTTAATAATTTGAGAAATAATAATAATAATTCAGTTACAACTGCCTGTTAAGATACATTATCTGCTATATTTTTAAAAGCCATATAACTGGTTGGAAGCAACCATTCCAAAAATCTTTGTTACAATGTAAAATTAATGTTTCCGTTTGGAATTATTTTAGTTCAACGACTGACAATAGCACAAAACGAACTGCGCTTTAAATACGTCGTGTGTTTAATAGTAATATATCAGGATGGAGATCCAGTTTTTTAAAATTTTTGTGGTCGGGTAAACCTATGTTCTCTATTACTGGCATCAATAGTCGATCTACATACATTTTTGGGCTTATGAAAACCTTATATAGCTTTATAAAAGATCAAAAAATACATGAGAAAATATAAAGAAGGGACAATGGTTGATACCTTTGTGGCCTAATTAATAATAAGGTTATTGGGCCAATTTTTTTCAGGGATCATTTAATCGGCCAAAGATACCTTTAGCAATTTTAAAACAAAATTGTTAACCTAGAGGTTGGATCTTTACATCATGCAGATCATGATGTTTTCAAGTACTTAAACCAGCGGTCATCCCCGAGTGGATTCAACGCAATTTATCCATCAGATGGCAACCAAATTTTAAAACTCGATTTTTTAGTTGTCTGAATGATAATACCGCCAAGCGCATCTGCATAATAACAGACAGCCAGGCGTCACTAGGGGCACTAGCAAACCACAAGGTAACGTCCAAGGTGACATAAGAATGCCAAAAAGAACTGAAAATCCTGGGAGAACGCAATAGCTTAACTCTTCTGTGAGTACCAGGACAGTCAACCATACTTTTGACCGAAACCTGCCCTTGGAGTGACCGAAAACGCAGGAAAAACTACTCAGGCTGCGCATAACAATGGGGTTGCCAACGATACCCTAAGAGGACACCTACGCACGATAGGTTCTTACAATGCGGACTCAAGTTGCAGAATGTGCGACGAGGGGAAAGAAACAACCTACCATATCCTGTGCGAATGTGAAGTGCTGAATTACAAAAGACAGGCATTATTTGGGCAACCGAAAATGAGCCCACAGGAATATATCAATTAACCAGTTTTGGGGTCATACAGACTTGTAAAAGAAACAAGACTATTGGGAGGATTGGGCACAAAAAGCCCAAGAGGCTGCGCTGCCTCCGGTAGTAAATCAAGACGGTTCCCAGGGAAAAGAAGAAGAAGATACTACCGCCAAACGGTTAACAGGTACCCTATCGATATGTCAGGTATTAATGACACGGTAGAAGAGCATTTTCTGGATAAAAACGTGCAAAAAATAGTCGTTTTGTCAATAAAAATGTAATATTTTATATCAAAAGATATACGAGGCATCGTATAATCACATACAATATACAGTACTCCATTTAAAAAAAATACCGAAACGACCGCAAGCAGTTTTATTTGATGTTCAATTATTTTTAATAATTATTGTAGGATTTGGCAAAAAAATATATATGAGATGGCTATTTTAGTATTTGATAATAAAGTACAGGTAGAGTAAAAAACGGCCTGTCAGGTCATCGTTGGATAACCCTGTACAGTGCGTGCGTTTTTCTGATGAATTAAATGAAAGATCGGTGCATCGTTAAACCTTTACTTTTAAAACCAATGATTTGATTAATTAGATACTTCGAATAATTAATATCGATATTTTCGATGCATCGATGTATAGGGTTCCCAAATTCGAGCCTTATCATTGGGGTCTCATAGACTTGAATAATACAAGGTCGGTTAAATGAAAGCAATTGATGCTGATTAAAATGCCACATTAAAAGTTTAAAACTTCGGATACTTCCGAAGATTTTTGGTGAAAACAGAATATTCGCGATATCATTTTTATTTTTTTATGACTCTATTTAAATAGATATAGCAAAATAAAATGTACATTCCATTGCTACTTTTCCTGTTCTACAAGACAGTGTTATTAGATTTACACGCCAACGTTTCGTCATTGAGCTGCCTTCATCAACTTTGTTTTCTTAAATATGGTCCTAAATTTTTTATTTATTATGGATTTTAAGAGCATTAAGTATTCCAAAACCATTGATATATCACACTTTTTCGTAAAAGTCCTTTTAATGTTTTCCTACCACAAAATGTCTATTATCTGTCTCTCTCTAACACATGATTTCTTATGGAGATTGCCATTAATATGAAGTTTTTGAATAAGTGTGATACATCATTGGTCTTGAGATCTTAAAAGCTCTTAAAATTTATAATAAAAAATCCAGGATCGTATTTAAAAAACAAAGTTGATGGACGAAACGTCGGAGCGTAAACCTAATAACAACATTTTATAGAACTGAAAAAGTAGCAATGGGAATATGAAGTTTATTTTGTTTTATCTATTCAAGAAGAGTCATAAAAAAATAAAAAATAAATCGCAAATATTCGGTTTTTTTTCAAAAGTCTTCGGAAGTGTTCAAAGTTTTTAAACTTTTAAGGTGGCATTTTAATTGTTTTGGCATAAAATTGCGCAACTTTGTCTTCTTTTAACCGACCTCGTAACTCTTCAAGTTTTCGAGATCCCAATGATGAGGCTTGAATTTGGGACAACCTGTACATGGAGCAACATTAAAAATATTGATAGTAATATTTTTGTTTTAAGTTATGTCTTTTAAAAGTTTAAACCCTGCCAAGTTTTTTTCAAAGTTTACAATATCCCCAGTAAACTTAAATCATCTTTTCTGTCAGTTTCGTGCCTTTTCGATATTTAACTCTCTTGAAGTAAAACTTTCCCTATTGACATTCAATTATGTGCACTTTGTACTTCAGCATTTCTATTCGCTTTTGTTTGCGACAGAACTCTCTTCAGACTTCTGAAAGTTAATGAGAAATTTCCCTGGCGTTTGTGTTTTCCAAGTTACGCGTATTTTTATTGTTGTTTCTTTATTTTTAGACGTCAGTGAATACGTATGAGCGCTTAGTATTTTACATTTGGCAAATTTTTGGTAAGAAGTCTAGCTCTACAACAGGAATTAAAGAACCGTGGAACATTTGATATTTCGATACTTATTTTTGATATATATGTACAGGATTTTTCCTTATAATTTGGCATGTTTTTTTTTTTTTTTTTTTTATATGATGGCCTTACAAACTGGTGTATTGGCCACTAGGCATGTTTTTGGCATGTTTATACAATAGTTTTAGGACTTTTTATAAAGATTTTGAATATTAAATTTAGAAAAACCACTAAAAGTCGGAAAAGAGAAAAATCTAAATTATATTTTTTAATGGAACACCATGTATTTTATTAAAAATATAAAATCTTCGCGTTTCGCGTTTTTTCAAAAATATATAACATGTCTATGTTTAAATGAGCAATTTTTTAATAATTCGACTTCAAATTTTTATTTTATATGCAAAAGAGCACCCCTTTTTAGGTCTAGTAAGTGGCTAAAGCCAAACAAAACTTATATGTTGCATTCAGCTTGGTCAAGGATAACGATAAATAACAAAACAAATAAATTGACGTATTTTGTACTTAAAGAAAAAGTATTGCCTACTACTACTACTACTACTATAATAACGTGTATGCACTTGTGTTGTTTATATTATATCAAATCATTTGTTTAGTTATCTGTCGTCATCACTGGCCAAGCAGGATTCAACGTAGATTTCGGTTTGGCTTTCACACTTTCAAAAACGAACCGATAATTGAGGTGCCTCATTAAGAAAATGCCAATTTTATGACTCGCGTCTAGCGACAACCCGCTGGTGAGCTTCTTGACAGTGTTGACACATGAAACGTGGTTTATTATGCAGGGACTCGGCGCGTAATTTGAAAAGTAGGCTTTTTCTAAATAATGCATTTATTGTAAAAAAAGCAAATCAAAGGTAAAATACGTCTCCGCATTTTTACGTCTGATATATAATTGGGAAAAATAAAAAGCCGCTTTGCTAACCAGAACTAACCATGACCGACTAAAACAATTAAATTTTTCTGAATTATCCCTATTAAAGTGTAATTATATATTTCCTGGGTTTTTTTCTAATACGTTGTTAAAATTTTGTTTATAACTTCTTCAAATTAGTTAGTCAAATTCAAAGGCCCTAAGTTCTAGTCGGTCATGGTTAGTTATGGTTAGCAAAGCGGCTTTTTATTTTTTCCAATTATATTTCAGACGTAAAAATGTGGGGACGTATTAAAAAAGACCCCAAATTATTACTTTACACATTAAAATTTAATTTTTTAGGTTATAAACTGTCAAGAAGCTCGCCAGCGGGGATGTCGCTGGACGCGAGTAATTTTATGGCGTATCTGTTTAGTTTTAATTTAAATCATTTTCTTAGGTATTATTTAATATTTTTCAGAAAG
Organism: Listronotus oregonensis; assembly: GCA_019359885.1. Lineage (NCBI taxonomy): Eukaryota > Metazoa > Arthropoda > Insecta > Coleoptera > Curculionidae > Listronotus > Listronotus oregonensis. The sequence continues at coordinate 31,407 of JAHBCN010001044.1, forward strand.
AGTACCCAGCACGTTGGGTCTCAAAGGCTGGTGGCTAATAAGTCAGATTTTGCAAGACACGACAAGAAAGGACAGCTGGGCTCAAGGAGAGTGGCAAATAAATCTCGCATGCCCTTTCCGGGCAGCAGCTGACTTGTAGGGGCGGATGGTATGCATTTTCTGGCCTTTGAATGTGCGGAATACTGACTTAAGTGGATAGTAAAAAAATACTCTAAAGGTTTAAATTACGGTTAGAAGAAACCATTTGGTAGGTGAAGTCTTGAAAACTTTAGTAAGTAAGTAAGTAAATGATTGTAAGAAATTTAGTTGATTTGCCTTGAAATTAGTTTCTGTAGATCCTAACTACCACGAGCATGGTCACCTAACGAAGAATAAACAGAATCATTGTTGCTACTTTAATCGTATTAAAAAAAATTAAAACATACACCTTATTTAATTTTGACGTATAATCTAAATAATACTTAAGAAAATTATTAAAATTGTCACCTTATCTATTAATTTGTTGCTAAAAACATTTCATATTTTTTTCAATACGTTTCAGTAAAACGAATTTTGTATTTTTTTTACTAACAATATAATTAATTTAATGTTTTAGTTATAATTGCTAGACTTTAACAAAATACTGGCTTTTTGTGTATTGGCATTTAAGTATTTATTGATATCATTTTTATTTTCCAATTTAAATCGCAAAGTGCTTATCAAGATACACAAAGTGGCTATTTCACTTTTTTTTAATGTAGCTAAAGTTAGAAGTATGACCCTATTTAGTCCTTGTCGGATATCGTTGGACATTAAAATCGTCGACAAAATGACTCTGGTGAGGTAAAATTTGAAATTCAGTACATGTTATTTTAACCAAATCATTTTTTTATTGTATGATTTGTACTTAAAGTTCTGTAAACAACCAATTTGCCTATTATAATTACGAACGCTTTCCCATATTATAATGCTAAGAAACCTGTATTTTAACCAAATAATCCCATATATCCAAATTCCCTATGACGAATTTAAACGTGTGCCCCGTATTAAACTGCAATTTTATGATTAATCTGCGCGCAACATACCGTTTCGTTATGGGAGGTTTAAAAGAACTACGTCTCGACGCGACGCCGACGTTTCAAAATAATATTCGAAGTTTTACACATTTTCGGGCCTGTGTAGAACAAAGAGAATAGAAAAAAAAAACAATTGTCGCACCCCCACCCAATAAAAAAGGGCACAAACATGCTACGTTAAGTATGGAGATTAAAGAGATAAGGAACACCCTTTTAATGGCTGTTTGGCTCAAAAAGTGGCCCCAAAATAGCACTAAATAGGAGGCGCTGGTGTAGCGAAGTGAAACAATGAGAACCAATGACCTTGACGGCAATATATAAAATTGAGTTTAAAACCACGGTTCTTGGAAACACCAACACCATCGTGATTTAATGCAGTTTGAGGGACATTTTTATACCACAGAGATGGTGATCATTACCTTTACAATCCATATACGTTAAGCAACCAATCCGACCCGCCCCTTTTTTGATTTTTATTTGAAGTTGTTAAAAGACGAGTTAGGGTTTATATTTATTTTGTGGGTAGAACAAATATGCAGTACGCAGTAGGTAATTTGCACCTTCGCTGCACCCACACCTTTCACTTTTGGCCTCTCCAATATCCTTTGACTTCTCTCACTAAGCTCCACTTATTTTTATTGCTCCATCCACTAATTATCTTTAGGGGATCCTAATAAAAAAAGTCCCCAGCCAGGTTCGAACCGGGAACCTATGGTATATGAGCAATATGATACGACCATCTCACTACTCGATCTTTTACAATAGAATCTTTAAACAATGTGGAGTAGGTAAAGGTAGTAGAGAAAATTAATGGGAGCACTGGCCTCTTTTTTCCGTTGGAGCTTTATTTCTCGAAATCTCTGACGTCATAAATATATTTAGGAAACGTGTGCTACTTCATATTTAGAGCGTGGCAATAACTATCTGTCGAACATCAAACGTTATCTGTCATTTATTAAATGTCACCTGTCACCTATTATATGTCAAGAGGTACGTTTTCTTAAAATTGGTGGGTGCTTGGGTGTAGCACGTAGGATACTTCGGTTAAGACCTTAAATCGATGTGGGCATGCGTGTTTCATCCGACTTGAGCGGTTCGGAAGTTATAGACTAAAATCGAAATTAAACCCTGATAATTAGGTACTAGATTGTGGTTTATTTTTCTTTAATTTAGGGTAACATCATGCCTATCGAATGGTGAAAACCGCATATCTCTACCTTAAACTATAAGGGCGCTACAGCTGTTCGAAGTCGAGAAGAGAGACATCAATTAGCGATGAACATGGTACCCTGAAGGTAAATCGATCATTTCGGTCTTAGTATTGGGGTCGAAGAAACAAAAGAAAATCAGACAGATAGTTATTGACGTTTCGCCAACGATTCTAAGGTCAAATAATAATTACATCACGCCAAATAGGCCGATATTGAGGATATTAGTGTGTACAGTTATCCTATGAGTTGAGAGAGAGTATTCAACGTTTCAATTGTAAACTAGCATCTTCATCAGGGTACATGTCGACTGTCATACCTCAGGAACTACGTGATTAAAAAATGAGCTGTAAAGTTGAGGATACGTTGTTGAAAGTCTTGAATCAATCTGCGCAAGAACATTTTTTTTATCAAATGTTGTTTGGGAGTTATCGGCTAATATCGGAATTTAATCCCAATGATGACTAAAATTTATCTTACTTGAAAGAGATGTTAGCTGATGTAAATATTATTTAAAAAAATGAATGATCAAATGCTTAAAAGGACATAATAGAATGACAAAAAATTAACTTTTATTGACACATGTCATTAACCATATGACTTTTTTAGTCCTTGAAACCTATGGGGCGTAGAGGTAAAATTTTAAAATGCCGAATATTATATATTTAGTTAAAAATACTTTAAGATATAATATTCGATTGTTCCCAGTCAGTTAAAATGGAAGAAGAAATTATAAATGTTATGACGCATGCAGTAAAGCATTCGATAGTATTTAAACCCACATTTGAAATACTGTCTGTCTGAACCAACCTCTTGAAAACCGTTTTATAATAACTGTGGGGTTATTATCGGTTTTTAGGGTTGTTTACCCAATTTTCATGTTTTCTAACAGTTTTAGTTAAATAATACTGGTATTTAATTTTACCAGCAGTTCACACTGTATATATTTTTTACAAATTAAGTTTTAATGAACGTATAACGAGACTCCGTATATTTTATATTAGATATTTATATTTTGCTGTTTCCGCTATACAGGGTGTCCCAAAAGTAATCGGATACACAGCAACAGCAGATACCTTAGGTCAAAATAATGCAATTTACGTAAACTTGCTTTATTCCAAAAATGATAATAACTAAGATACAAGGTGTCAAACCCTTAATTTTGTTTTCGTTTTTTTGAAATAATTTTAAATGACGTAGCGGTACAAAATTGGGGATTTAGGGGTTTTTTGAGGTGAGAAATTCAAATTCGTTCATGCTACTAGAGGGCGCCAGCTACGCCATACCCCACTTGTTTAGATGGCATAATTTTTTTAAGCTTAGCATATTGACCTATTTATTAAAAAATGAGATACTATAATTTCTTTTACATCAAAAATGTATACATTTTAGTCTTTAGGAGCATTTTTCCTATGAAAAATAAGTTTTGGCCAATTGTTTTTAAACTTTGCAAAGTAATAGTTTTCAACACGCTGATCAAAAGTCTTCACATGCACCAAACCCGAAAACCCCTCTAATTCCCCAAAAAAATCACCCTTAAAGTCCCTTAATCCCCAGTAACTTTTGAGGGTAATTTTGGGGGGTTGGAGGAGTTTTCGGGTATGTATCTTAGTTATTATCAACTTTGGGATAAGGCAAGTTTACGTAAATTGCATTATTTCGACCTAAGGAATCTGCTGTTGCTCTGTGTCCTATTACTTTTGGGACACCCTGTATATTTTCCAACAAATATGCTTTTCACCCGTCTCTGTTGTGAAAAAAGCACGTGGTTATTAACATATGTCAATAAAAATATTTTTTTATCTCATTTTGCTATGTCCTTTATGAGCTTTGGATGGTTTTTCTTGCTTATTTGCTACTATTCCTATTTAGTTCGTATCATCTAAATAGTTGTCACTAAATACTGACAATAATTTTAATAGAGGTGCAAAAAGTTAATTTGACTCACTTTAGACTTACTTTTGAATACACCCATTAAAGCAAAAAAGTTTCGGCACTGGTTAAAAGGTGTTTTTTTGGCTATAAGATAAAAATGCTATAGAATATTAAAATTAGAACATTTTTGACAGAGGGTCAATTTGCATTAAAATAGTGCTATATTTTTTGTATAAAATAATTGTCGCAAAAAGGTCTTCAATTTTTATCTTCTACTTATAAGGGGCCAAGTCCTGCCAAAGAAAGAATCTTTTAACCTTGTTGGCGTTACTTTTAAGAATGACCGTAAATACGTTACCTTTTTTAATTTATTTTAAAGAAAATCTACAAGACCAGAAATATTTGAACTTTGCAGTTTTTGCTTTCTTTTATTTCTTGAAATTGCGTTAATTGATATCCAGTTTGACCAATAAAGCCTTTATACCTTTACCTAAACCAGCAAAGCGAAATTCTAAAAAATATTTTATTTCAAGATTAATAAAATTAATGTAACATCTTTCCTTTGAATTTCCACATTTCTTTCACTTTACATTGCCGACTGCACACAGGGGTGGAAACATCCCTTGATGTTGTTGCCGTTTCTCTAGGGCGGATATTGCACTGATCGAAACTTCATTACAATCCCATTTCGTCGAAATAAAATTATGCCAAATTAGATTTGAAAATTCGTCGCTATATATTCGAATTTGCCCTCGATGGTGGCGATGGTTTGGAAATGTTTTATAAAATAAATAATCAAACTAAATTAAGGATGGATTTCTATGTCAAAGTACAAAAAAATTATACAAAAAACACTTAATATAAATTAAGGACAAAGTTCTTATGCAAAAATCTATTCCCCTAAATCTAAAATAAGCCAAAGATCTTTTTTGATTTGGCCAGTTTTTTACTGACCTGTCTTCTGTTTTCATTTATACGGACAGTAATTTCAATAATACAGATCAGTTATAAAACTTGTGTAATTTTAGATCTCAGTACTTTAAGAGGCCCAGATTTTTAAATAAAAACTTGGGCTGTATTTAACATTAGTGTTTTCTTTATGATTAGTTCTATTTTTTTGTGTCTCATAAATGGAAAAAAATGATTAAAGAAAAGAACTTCCTCGAACATAAGTTTTTTAACAGCTTTTTTGTATAATGTTTGTATAAAATATTTGTCTTATATTACTATGAACAATAGTCAATTTAAAGCCGCACTGCTGCCTCACCTCAGCGGGTTCAAATTACATTTTTTTTACCTTAAAAAAAATCGTGAAAAATCGTTTTTTTAATATAACTTAAAACTATTGATTTTAGAAAAAAGATAAATAATTAAAATAGATGGTCTAATAAAACTACGTCAGTTTTTTTTTCTGAAATTTTTTGTATCGCTTTTAGGTTTTTTAGATATTAATGATTTAAATTTTAAATAAAAATGCAAATATCTCAAAAACTAAAAGATTTCCAAAAAAAAAATAAAAACAAAAAATATGCATTTTGGTAAGCTTTATAAAAAAGATTTTATACACATAATTAATAAAATAAGTAATAAAGGCCCATAAAAATTTTAAATGCAATATAATATTTTTTTTGATACAAGAAAGTATACCAGCTCCAATCCATCCAAAAATTAATTTAAAATGTTCTATTTATTGAGTAAAACAAATACACATGTGCCTCGAGGCAATGGGGGATAACCAAGGAAGTTTAAAGGTGTATGGAAGCCCAATACTGTAGAACAAAATTGTCCAGGCGTGCAGGGCAGCGGGAATAGGGGGATTGGCCCCGCGGAGTTTGCGCAATGAATAGTAGGTCAGAGCTGTTGTTATCTCGTAGGGCGCTTCTCTCTTTCTCTAGATAACTTCGAGACTCTCTCTCTTTCTAATCTGATCTCAGGGGCAGCTAAGCTCGTTTCCCGAGCTGAGCTAGGGGAGTTCGTCGGTGCCCTCTTTTTCCCGGCTTAATCCTTACATGTTCGGGCCGAGCTGGCCGATGCACGCTGCAGCCGCCCTATCATGTTTGCTGTTTACAAAAATATAAATTAAATCCAAATAAACTTTATAATTTTGAGAGCCACCTGGGGTTTCTGCCAAAAGTGGCACCCACATCTTGCCACAATCTTCCAGGCTGGTTTTCTCCCTGGGCCAGGATTGTTGGTACCCGGCCGGGGTCTGGCTGTGAAGAGGGTTCATCCCTTTATCCTTCGGAACCAATTTGGAGGGTGGCCGAGGCTGTGGTAGCCCGGCCTGGCCCACCCGAGTCGGCCCCGCTCTTATTGACATTCTGTTGTCATGCACCCCTTTAGGGTCGTTTTTCTCCACAGGCCGGGCCCAGATCGGGTCGGCCGGGGTTTAGAATTGAAGGGGAAGTTCTGCCCTTCCTTTTATCCCTTATCCGAGGGTGGCCGTGGACTCTAGGACCTGGCCCAGCCCCCTCAAAGTTCACTATCCTGTAGCTCACCAAAATTATCATGCGCCGTACATCGTGCTTATATTTACTGTAACGGGGTTTTCCTTTATACCAACTGGGCTTATAAAAGACGGACGCGAAGTTGGTGCCTTATCGGCAAATGCTGGGACTGACCCAGAGCCTGAATTAAGGAACCCGGCTACTTGACGGCAGAAGGGGCTGCACGAAGCAACAGCAACGCCGAAGAAAGTAGCCGCAACACCATGCCCAAGAAATATTACCCCTAATTGGTTTACCCTGATTGGTAAGTCGGTAGCTATTAACGCCACCGCATTACCAATCAGCGGAGCTCTGGCCTGCTTCTTGTTAATAATTAAAGACACCAAAATAACATTTAAATTAAATCTATTAACCCAAAACAAATACAACACTAAATTACAAGAGACTGGAAAGTTCTTACAAAAGAAATTAAATTAAAACTTGGTCATGATTAATTTTCTAGAACCCAAAAATTACCCCCTTATGAAATCTGATGTTTTAACCCGTTAATAAACACGGAAATTTACCCACACTGCCGCGCAAGGCAAGGAGGCAAAACACTGTCTAACCCAGTATTGGCGCTGGGCCTGCCTGACTAGCGCTCCGCTCCCTGTTTACACGACAGAGTAGAAAAAATTCTTCCATTAAAACAAAATTGATAGTCCCATAAAAAAAATATTTTCCCCATAACCAAGCACCCCGTTATTGGACGGCTAGAGGTGTTTCTCTACGCCGGCACGGCCAGAACTGCCTCGATTCCGTAACACTGGACTTCCATAATGCTTTGTTACTATCTATAAAGTTGACATCATCAAATGTCAAGCATTTACTGTTTTTTTTTTATTTTTTGCACAAAATTGTTGGTTATTAAACGATACTACTACAGAAAATTTAAAATTATTCTGTAATGTAACTGATATAATATGGAAAGAATAGATGGCGCCACTTTACAGCCTTCTATTTAAATGGTCGATATTTTTGGGAGTTTTGTATTTTCACCAAAAATCTTTGTAAATAAATAAAAACACGATTTTTAAAAAATAAATTTCAAACATTGTATGATAGTTTCATGTACTTATCACCAATTTTGTGATAAAAGAAGGGCAAGGTAGAGTAAATGAGTTTAATCTAATCCTAAGATTGTGGTTGTACATTAAAAAGTGAAAATTTTTATAACTGCTTTTTAGGCATATACTTTTCACTAATAAAAAACATTCATGAGACAGAATAACAGTGGTTAAAAAAGTTTAGTAACCTTTTGTACCTAGGTATCCATTGTAACAGTAATCGTTAAATATTATGTGTCTACAGCATGTCGAGCTTAAAAAGTTGATGATGTAAGTTTAAGAAATCAAAAATCTAATTTCTTTTTAAACAAATACAGAAAAAGCAAAAAGGAACTTTAACATAAAATTGTACTTCTTTTTATTCAATTAGAGGGACCTGTATATATTAAAATTTGCCTGGTCTGCCCAGTATTTAATAATTTTGATCCTTTACTAAATTATTAAATAAAATAAAAGTACCTAAATGTAAACCTTATTTCTTTTTAATAATCAACAGAAATACACAAACATTGTGGAAATCATCTAAAAAATAGTTAAGATTGCCTTACTTTTCTCACTGCTATTTCCTATGAAAATTTCATTTTCTATTATTCATAATTGATATATTATTATTTATTCGGTTACCTAACGTTACGTCTCATAAGAAGCACCTAATTTAAATATAAGAAATACTTACCTAAAGTAAAAAATGCCGGGTATGTTTAGATTTGCAAGACAAAACCATACAACCTCTAGTCATTTTGTTACGATATTATAAGTAACAAACAATAAACACAAAATTATAGTCACAATTTAATAAACACTAATCACTATAATAAGAAAGTTTTTATCAATCCAAAAAACTTCTGCAACCACAAAATATAGGTAGGTACTCACACAAAGCAAAACAATCGAAACTAATACACACTAATTTATCAGTGTGTAAGAAGGCAACACATTAAATTATTTCGTGGAATTTCGTTGTTGCGCAAAATCGGCGGGGCCAACTCTGACAGTTATTTTCATACCGGGCTGACATTTTTTGATCGAATGGGCCATAGCATTGGGCTTCCATACACCTTTAAACTTCCTTGGGGATAACCTGGTGGTAGGGATATTTTATTTAATTTTTTTTGCTCCAATAACTGTACCTATTTTGATCTACTTGAAACTTTAACCAAGTTTAAATAAAATTTTTAACTTTATTGAATTGAAAAAAATAATATAACAAGTGCCTCTACTATCTGGGTATTATATACCTGACAGGACGCTTAACATTTCTCGATCTCCTATGCAACTATGTGTATAGCTTATTGTTTAAATATTTTTATTATCGATTAAAATATTAAAATCAATAATTTATAAAGACAGTTGCTCGTTTAGAATTATATTGAAAAATTTTAATCATATTTTTAACATCAAACAATTTTTTGTTTATCATTTAACTTTTAAAACATTTCTTTTATTAAGCTATCTACTTCTTCTAGGCTTAAAGCCATTCTTATTTAAATTATTGTGTTAACCTATTTGTTTACTACTTTAAAATATAATTAAAATAAAGTTTCAACTGAAAAAAAAATTATAACACATTTTTTTCATGATAAAAATATGATTAATTTTTTTTTAAGATCATTTTGAACTGTCTTTATGAATTATTAATATTATTTTTTTATTCAATAATAAAAATATTTAGGCGATGAGCTATACACATAGTAGCATAGAAGATCGAGAAATGTTAAGCGTCCTGCCAGGTATATAACACCCAGATAGTAGAGGCACTTGTTATTTATTTATTTTTTTATTTAATACAGAAAATGGTAGGCTGTTTCTTCCCCCTCGTCGCACATTCTGCAATTTGGGTCCCCATTGTATGAGCCTATCTCGTGTAGGTGCTCTCTTAGGTAATGGTGCCATGTTAGCAGTCCTTCTGTTATGTAAAGTATTTTCTCTTTGTCTGAGTATTTCTTATTTAATTTTTTTGGATGGGCTTTTTATAAAGCCTTTTCCAAGTCTTATTCTACTGATGCTTCCCCAAATTATTAGAATACTTATATAAATTTACATACTAAATCTCATACCTTTATGTGAAACGATAACAAAGTTATGCCAGGGATAAAATGCACTGAAACTTTTCGTGTAATATATAGTGCGTGTGCCAGGTCAGAATTTGGCCTGGCGCACTAGATTTTCCATACATACAAACATCTACCAAGGTTTGAATAGCGCCGCATTAGTGACTTTCCTACTATTTTATTAAAAAAATGTAAAATCTTAAAGAATACTTAAAAAAATGTCCTAATTTGCAACAAAAGCGTCCTATTTATTTCCTAATCGTTTAAATTAAAAGGATTTGTATTTATTTTCTATAACAACAGTATTAATTTAAATATATGTTTCACTTTTACCCCTCTGTATTAAAAGAAGTAATAAACGCTAGACTTTGACAGAATATAAACATTTTTTCTTTTGGCATTTCAAGCATTTATTGCTTTTTCTATTTTCTAATTTAAGTAGAAATTTTCTCATGCGAATTAAATTAATTCTGTTATTACTAAAAGGAAAAACACATTTTTTTTACAGAAATGTACCGAAAAAAATAAGAGAACCTTACACATAAGGTGTCCCACTAATTGAATATCGTATTTTTTTGTGTCAGTTCAAATCATTTTCTTAACTGATTATTAAGATTCTAGAAAAAAAAATACACTAGATAACTATTTAATGTTTTTTTTAATATAAGAAAGGGCACTTAAAGGACTTTATTCAGTTTCTAATTGGATGACCCTGTACACTTTTGAAATAAAAAAAGTTAAGGTGACTTCGGTACTTTTATATTTTTATTAAGAAACTTTAATTTGACATGTGAAAGTGCGTATTAATTTAGCGGGGCTGTACAATATTTGTTTTGTGTATTTTCAGTTACCATTTTTATTATTTTATTATTTATTTAAACAAAAAATCAACTTTACAATTTTTATATAATTATCTAAAATATATACTTGACATAAGAGTAAAGGCAAAATGAATCATGAGATGATGCCGTTAAAAAATCGTGCTAAAAACAAAATCGGTAAAAAAAAGAAAATGTAAAATATCCAGTTAATAAGGTTTAGTAAATAAACAATGTAAAGAAAAACAAATAATAAGAAATAAGTAAAAAAACAGAAGTATTGACTAAATAATTGACCCTATTAAGGCAAAAATCAAGAGATATTTCGGCAAATACTAACAAAATTAGTTAAAACCCAGTGTTTAATTTTTGCTTTAATATTTTTATTAAGTTTTCTCTTTAGTTCAATAGGCATCATGTTTAGTACTTTAGGCCCAACGTAAGTAACATGCCTTTGAGTTCCGGAAAATAATTGCTGAGGTAGAGATAAGTAATTTTAACCTATCGCTCTTGTTTCATACACATGTGGTACAAAATTAGTACACAATTTAAAATTCATAGAAAAATTAATAATCTTTATTCAACTGGCTAACCGTGCATATTTTAGATTCCCTAAATAAAGCGTTTGTTGAAAAGCTGCGTTTTTTTGCGAAGAATTACTTTCAGTACATATTTTTGGAAATTTATCAGAGATAGTAATTTGCTGTTGCATACAGCTCCCCACTTTTTTAGGTACATATTCAATGTGCACATTCCATTTTAAACACTGATCAAAATAAACACCTAAATACTTAACCGATTCACAACGTCCTAATTAACATCATATTCACAGTTTGTATGGTCTGTATATAATTTCTTTTATGCAAAACAATAGTAATATTATTCGAAAGACCTAGCTTATTTAAACAAAGGGTAAAAAAGGATTTTTCTGTATTAAGAGTCAATACATTACTCTCCATGCACAATTTTACTATAAAATAAGCCTTTTCAGCCAAAACACATCATTCCATTTATTACCCTTAAATAAAAGCACAGTATCATCTGCGTAACATACAATCTCATCTGCTCTCTGAATTTTAAATAAATTATTTATGTAGATAAGAAATAGAATGGGACCAAGCATAGTGCCCTGTGGAACATAAAATTCTACCATCATTTCCTCACTATATGAATTATTACCTTTTACACGCTGAAACCTACCCATTAGATAAGATTTTAATAAATTCAGAGATGCCCCCCATAACACCAATGTGATACAATCTGTCCACTAAAATTTGGTGGTCCACCGTATCAAAGGCTCTTTTTAATTTCAAAAATACAGCAAGAGGCATTAGGTTATTGTTGAGGGATTCAACTAAAAATTTCGTCAAATCATAGAGTGCATTTGTGCTATGCAAGTGCTGACCCCTTCCTTAAAGCCATACTGACGCTTAGAAACCATCCCAATCTGCAATAAAAAAATCCCATAATCTTAATTTAATACACTTTTCGAATCTTATTAATTACACTGGTCATTGGTCAAAGCTATCGATCGATAATTGTTTACATCTATACTATAAAATCATGCCTTAATAAAAGTTATTAGAGATCGAACGCTGTTAGAATAACACCGATACGTCACGGTTTTATACGGGTTTGCCATATGAGACCGTGACGTATCGGTGTTCTTCTTACAGCGTTCGATCTCTAATAAATAATTTTGTATGCGATTATAAAACTCATAAAGAAACGATCGCCGAAAAACAATATTTTTTATATTTCGACAGTGTGTAAACTAGGCGGAGGTGTCAAAAGCAGCTCGTTTCACACTTGAGCGACGACAAAATTTACGACAGTATTTTAATTAGGTGCGTAAATTGGGTGACGAATTGTCACTTTTCGTTTATTTTGTCGAAATCGGAGAGAACACCGGAAATAACTGAACTTTTTGTGGAGTGTCGGAATGTTTGGTATGCGGAACATGCAGTATCATTTGTTTCTGTATTTTGAACTTCTCGATGTTGTGTAGCAGATGTTGTCGTTGTCACTGTCAAATAGACTTAGAAACTAATTTATTTTTTTCGGAGCATTAGATAATCTAAATAAATCGAACTAAGGTAATAATTAGCTTTATCAAAAATGTGTATTAGGTGTTTTTTTTAGTTTTAAAAAATCTAGATATCCACCAAAAATTCGTAACACATTTGGCTTATCTTACTAAAATTTTCCGAATTAATTTTTTAACATTTTTGCTTCTTTATTACATAATACTCTGCGCTCATGACAGTCTAAATATTTACTAATTTGTTTAAGCATTACAACTAGTATTTTAATAGTAAGTATAGGGTTTAACAAAGTGTCTACACTATTTTTAGTGTGTATTTTATACCCAAAAGTAGGACAATATATTGCCATGAACATGACCAAAAAAAATGCTTTATATTAAATAGAAAACGAAAAAAAATTTTTGCCATTTGAAATGTATTTTATTATTCAATATTATCTCCCTGAACTTGAATACAATCACTTTAGTTATCTTTTAAGTTATGTATTACATTCCTGAAGTGAAAATACGAAGAACTGTCAAATAGTATATTACATACCGAGAGTGGTAAGAAGCCCATTACACACGATTTCGAAAATTACGTAATTACGAAAGAGTGTGTAAGGTGCTTACCACTGAGTTGTGTAATACTTTTTCTACGACTTATGTTTAGTTTTTTTTATAAATAAAAGCAGAAGATTATGTAAACTTTAAGTAACAATACAAATAATAATACAAACATTTGCGTTGTCAAGGCGATGCTATTTGTTTCATAGCCAGCTTTACGTAAAATCTATTGAAAGTTTTCAAGATTTTGGGGCTCGGGTCAATGCAAATATTAGGAACTGTTACGTAAAATATATTACGTAACTGCCCTTACGACAGTTTGGCTTTACATGTATGTGTTTGTAATTAGAGATTTACTGATAAAGTAGACGGTGTGTAATTAGGTTCTTACTAATATAGGAGTAGAAAAATACGTTTTCACGACAGTTATTACCTCTTTGCATAAATTTCTTGACAAATGAGAACAGCTAGAAGTTAAAAAAAGCTAAACTTGAAACATGGAGTGATAACATCTACCCGTTTTTAAAAAAATCTCAACAATTCATACATTAATTCACTGATTTGCGCGATTGTTTTATGAGCTGTGTAAGAGGGTGCGTTTCTAACAAATTTAGACATTCAGCTGGTCCAAACGGTCACAATAATCAATTTGAGTATATTGTTTTACCAATTTCGAGATAAATAAAATATAAAGAAATGAAACAACTGATGCTGACAGCTTCTTGGTCCATTTCTGGACCCTAATTCACTTTGGAGTCGAAGTTCTGGTTTAAACCACTTACGGATGTGTTTTTGTCCCACTGTTAGCAAATGCGGCAGCCATTATGCCCGTAGGGTTTTAGAGATCCAGAACTTTGGCCGAAATATTTCTTACATTGTCTGATAAATTGCTAAAGCTTCTATTTAATCTCCCTCGGTCAATCGACGATCTTGCAGAACAATATCCTATATTTTCGCTACGATATCTGCAGTTGATGCACTTTTTGGAAATTCTTTACTTGGATGGTATTTAAACATTGTACAACCATGTTTTAGCTTTGCAACCGATCTTTCTATTCTGATTGAAGTTGGAGAGTTCTTATTCACTCTGATACAGTCAAAGCTCACAGCTAAATATCAGTCTAAATTTAAGGAGCTTTTAAGAACTGCCAAGCAAGAAAAAATTACAAAATTCTTTAAACCATTGCCTAAGCCTGAAGGTAATATTTAATCAATATATGGCCAAAAACTTAAATAAAATTAATTTTTTTATACACCTGTTTTTTACTTTGCCGCCTAGGAACGTATTTCCTATAATCACATATAAATTACAATTCCATATTCTCGGTTTCTGTATTCGCGGCATATTTACGGAACATATACCCCGCGAGTACAGAGCTTTTACTGTATTTAAATGTTTCCATTGTGAAAATATACTATGATACGTGAACTTTAAAAAATTGCAAATATAACAATAAGGTGACGGATTTTCGTCAAATTTTACACTTTCTTATAAAAAAGTACTACAATTTTTTTCTAAAAAAATAAAATAATAAATCGAATGGCGCAATTTTTTATCAAACGACAAAACTAACTAAACAACAAGTTAAATAATAAAAATGTTTGTGTATTAGAATATTTGTTTATCATCAGAATAATTTTTTTACCCTAAAAGAAATAATCTTATTATTTTATCAAATCCAAAAATTTATTTTTTATGCCCAATTAATTTATTATCTTATAATATGTTAGACTCATATGCCGAATTCGCTCAATCGCCGAAATTAATACTCAGTTCGCGATATGATCAAAGGCAAATGATCAATTGCCGAATAAACATTTATTTCGGCATCTGATTAACCTCATTTACACATTTCGCCAACTGCGCAATCTGCGCTTACTCAATCCCCGAATATAAATTTGTTTGGACAAGTAATCGTTTTATTTGTCGATTGAGCTGTTCAAAAATGCGCAATTGCCGAAGTATTGCATCATCTTTTAGTGAGCCGTTTTATGCCAATCACAAAAAAAAAATTTATAACTTCTATCATATCAAAAATTATAAAAATTTTGTTAATAACTGCCTAGTCGGTCATGGTTAGTTCTGTAAGCAAAGCGGCTTTTTATTTTGAAACACGCGTTCTGGTCTACCTTAAACGGCCAAGAAGCAACATTGAAAGTATTTTTTTTTATGTTCAAGCGAAGAGCTGATGATAATCCGCCAAAATATATCATATTCGGCATTTGAACAACTCCGGATAGCTCAGTTCGCGAAATGTGTAAATCTGTTTAAACACCTACCGAAATAGAAACTATATTCGGCAATCGATCATTTGGCTTTGATCATTTCGCGAACTGAGTATTTTTTTCGGCGAATGGGCGAATTCGGCATATGAGTCTAACATATATACTAATATTATAAACAGAAAAGTTTGTATTGAACTTCATCATTTCTGGATTTAGAAGTATGGGAATTGGTATTTAGGCTTTTGATTACGATTTAAAATGATCTGTTTTAATATTTTAAAAATTACATGTGTTGGGGAGGTTAAAATGTGGATGAAAGTTATATGTATAGAAAAATTGTCATTTTTGAAGTTGTAAATATGGGATTTGGTAATTAGACTTCTGATTACCCAAAAAAAAATAACAGACTTTAGTTAAGAAAAGATTTTAGGAAACTTTCCTTCCCAAAAGGGTAGAATGAGGGAGGGGGGGTAAAAAATTTGTGTGGAATCTGGTCATTTCTGGATTTAGAAGTATTAAAATTGTTATGTAGGTTATTAATTACGACTAAAAATTATCTGTTTTAACATTATTGGAATTTCATCTCTTGAGGATGAAAGTTTGCATAAAAAAATCGTTACATATTAAAGTTGTTAATATGGAAGTTGGTAATTATGCTTTTGAACTTCGTCATTTCTGGATTTAGAAAAATAAAAATTGGTATGTAGGCTATAGATTACGATTAAAAATGATCTGTTATATATTTTTTAATTACGTCCCTTTAAGGCAAGAGTTAAAATGGGGATGAAACTTTGTATAAAAAAATCATTATTTTTAAAGTTGTAAATATGAATGTTCTTGATTAGGCTTTAAATTACCCAGAAAAATAGAAAATGGTAGTATTTTTGGAACTTCATCCTCTGGGGAATAAAAAATACGGATGAAAGTGTATAAGAATAAAGTACTAACTTATTCACAAATGCCAATTATATTATAGAAAATAATAACAAATGAAAAACGATAAAATGATAACGTTCAATCACAAGACGCGCGATACGCCGCAAAGTGTGTGAGGAAAGACAGAGCGCGGGAAGCGTGATGTGATGTGACGTAATGGAGTGTAAAGGGAGCCAGATACCTTAGGGCAGACTTCGTTTACGCATGTATCAAATTTATGAATTTTTTCGCGAGGACGGGAAAAATAGTCAAAATCGCGTAGAACACGCGGGTGAAGCCGCAGGCGAAATGCTAGTTATTATATTAAATTCCAAAATGTATTTTTCATATCCCATTCATTTAATTGTTCCTAAACTTATGTATCCAATTTATCCTAAATAGTAAATAATTACCGTGAATTATGTCCAATAATTGGCGTTCATACTCGAAACTACCACTATATATTAAAAATAGTAGATCTGTCACCTACTGAACCTTATTTTCCTTAAAAAAATAGCCTTATTTAATTCGTTTAGTTCTGGTTAGTTCCAATTAGTTTAGGTTAGTTCTGATTAATGTTGTTAATATATTTACAAAATTTTCAATTTCAAATAGTTTGTGTTTTTTACAAGCTGGTGACATCTATTATTTTGAGAATATACCAATATATATGGTAAGCAAAAGCGAATAATTTGATGACAGACTAAATCACACCCAAAAGAAATAACATTTATAACATTTATTTTAAACCTGCCTAAAAATAGATATACAAAATTTAAACTTGTGAGGCTTTAACAAAATATGCAACAAATAATTATAATACTGATTTACATCCAACAAAAATCAACTCTTCACGCTACATCACGCGTTTATTTTCCTATCTGTTGTGCTATAAAAAATGTACTTAGATTTTAAAGCAGGCAACGGAGTTCCTATATATGTTTCCAACTTTATGCTTATACGACTTTTCAAAAGAAACCGAACTATAAAATAAGGAATTCTAATGAATATTGCAAATTTCTCAGTTTTTATGCCTCGTATTATGGCAAAATATTAACCTTTCACACGTAGCTAAAACTTTCATTAGGAAAAAATTACCATTATCCTTTGGCCGCGGCGTCGGCTTTGTCTATAAGGAAGCATGTAGTTTTTTTTTATCGAGTTCTTCTGCAATGTAATTTAATTTTAAATTAAAAAAAAACATAATCTAAATTTTCATTTAGAAGCAACATGATGAAAGAAGATCTGTTATGGATCTTGAGTAGCGAAATACCTATTGTAATTTTGTGCCTTTGCAAATACATAAAAATTATACAACTCTTAACTGAAAAATTAAAGAGATTAAGGTAGTTCATTCGCGACAGTCGTAGACAAAAGTATCGCCTCATAGTAATCAAACACGGCACCTCCACAAGTCAAATCGAGATTGGGATGAACATAGTCCAAGAGCCAGCTTAAAGCAGACGACACATATTTTAACAAACCTTAAATTCCGTTTAGTGAGTCAGTTATACCCACTAAACAAGACAAGAGCTAAGCCCGGACGCGGTGCCTACATGGTCCCTCAGGTGTGACAGGTATAAATATCGGGTTCATTTCAAAAGTATTTTAATAAGGCTGCCGTTTTAATATATTATTATCTTTGCTGTAATTAAAACAATAATGATGACAGACAATTTTAGCGGTTCTGACGTCACGGCAGACACTTTTAAAGATTCTGAAAATTTTATTTATGTGTTATTTAATAAACTATTTTAAACTATATTTATTTTGGCAGACATTTTTCCCGGTTTCAAAAACCTGGCAAACAGCGCAAACTTTCGTCCAGCGCGTGCAATTTTGTTTGGGAATAAAATTTTTTCACCCTTATAATTTTCTTAAAATAAAATTAATACTGCGAAAAAATATTAAAAAAATTTTATAAGTATACACGAAACAAGCAGATCAAAATTTAAAGATGAGCAATAAGGAAAATGGGGTTTTTTAAGTCCATAAAAACCGGGGTTTTTTTGGAAAATTATAAGAAAAAAAATTTTAAAATTTTCCCAATCTTTTTTAAAATTTTTTTTTATTTTCAAATAATTAATTTATTTAAAAAAAATTTTTTAAATTTTAAAATTTAAAAATCGAAAAATAACATCAATATCAGTAATTATTTGATTTTAAGATTGATGGTCATCTTCGAAATCCCCCCATCATGTGACACGTTTTCATCCCCAAGGGATCAGTTTCTATAAAAATGGAACTAAAATTTATAAATTGAGCTTAGCACAAGGAAGTTTAAAGGTTTATGAAAAACCAATACTGTAGAACAAAATTGTTTACGCGTGGAGGGCAGCAGGGGCACACTCTATATCTGGCATTTGGAAAAATACTTTTATACAAGAGCCCACGACACTCAACCCCCTGGAATACGGCTGGATGCAAAAAGATAATTCCTTTGTATTTAACTGGTTTGAAGGAGATTAACTTCCGTCAGCAAACTGATTAAAAATTCCGAAGGTAATAATAGTTCAATGAATTTTATTTTAGCTATGCTTAGCCAGAGAAGTTTGAAGGTTTATGGGAGCCCAATACTATGGCCTATTCCATTAAACAATATCTTGAAGGTTCCCTTATGATTCTGCGCAGTAACAAAATTTTATGAAATTTAGTAATTTGTGGCCTACCTACACACTGATAAATCAGTGTATATGTAGGGCATACTTTGTACAGAGCCGGAGTCCCGTTTTCGTGTGCGACGGCGCGGCTCGTTTGAAACCATACCCGTGCTGTACCGTCGTCATTTCATCAACCCTTTCAAGTAAATTACATGTGTCCACCCACAATGTTGCACACAAAAAAAAACAGTGAAAGTATAGTTATTTGTGGTTAGAATTTGAAATATGAAAGTCCGAACTTGACCTACTATTCATTGCGAAAACTTCGCATGGCCCTTTCCCGCTGTCCCCCACGCGTAAACAATTTTGTTCTACAGTATTGACCTTTCATAAATCTTTTAACCTTCTTATGCTTAGCTTAATTTATAAATTTTAATTCCATTTTTATAGAAACTGATCCCGTGGACAATCAATCTTAAAATTAAATAATTACTGAAATTGATGTTATAATTACGACTTCGATAGAGTGTTGAATTAATGTTTTATTTAAATAAATTAATATTTTTGTATAAATTAATTAAAAATATTAATAGGAGTTTCAGTTATTTTGTAATATTTCTATAATACTTCGATATTAATTATAGTCTTAAAATGGGCCTATTATCCTTATTGCTCATCTTTATGCCAGTATATTTGCTTGTTAACGTGTATACTAATTTATTTGCGTATTATGTTAAACAGATTATAAGGGTGTAAAATTAATATTAGCGCCATAAGTATGCACGCGCTGGACGAAATTTTGCGCTGTCTGCCGGGTTTTCGGAACCTGAAAAAATGTCTGCCAAAATTATTATAAGTTCAAAATAGTTTAATAAATAACATATATAAATTTCTTCTTCTGGTGCCGTACGCTACTTATCGCGTTGGCGTTGTGTTCACTAGGCAATATAAAGTGTTTCTTCCTCGGCTCCTCTGAATATCGTGGCGGCTTCAGCAATGTTACACCGTTCCGGATATTGCGCAGCCAAGAGTGTTGTTTTCGTCCTGGTCCTCTTGTTCCCTCCATTTTTTCTATTAGTATAGTTTTTAGTAAATTGTACCTAGGACCTCGAAGAATATGTCCTAGGTAGGATGTTTTTCGGTGTTTTACGATGTCTAACAGTAAAACAATTTTAGATTTGTTAAAATATTTTCGAAATTAACATTTTTTGGAATCTTCAAAAGTGTCTGCCGTGACGTCAGAACCGCTAAAATTGTCTGCCATCTTTATTTTTCGATTACAGTAAAGTTATATAATAAAATAATAAAACAGCAGCCTTGTTAAAATACTTTTGAAGTTAATCCTATTTTTATACCTGTCACACCTGAGGGACCTGTATCCACCGCGGCTGGGCTTAGCTAGTCCCCATTTCTAGTTTAGTGGGTATAAGGACTCACTAAACGGCGTTTAAGGTTTGTTAAAATATGTGTTGTCTTTCTAAGCTGGCTCTTAGACTAACATCTTTTATCTTCGTCTTTTTCATGCCATCCACTCCGAACTCGCCCATCTCTCTAACAAAAAACTAAAAAGAAAATAAGTAATTTCCCCTTTTAACTGTTAACCAAAAAAAAAAAAAATACAGAAGTAACTGCGAATAAAAAACAAGCATTATGTTTTTTTACAATGCGTAATGCCAGCCACACACATTGAGGAAATTATCAGAGAAAGAACTGCGCAGGCCTGGCCGTAACGCCTTTGTTCTGCCCCCGCAGGGCCTGCGCCCTTTTTTCTCTAAGGATTTCCTTCATATGTTTGGCTGGCACAGGTAAATTATCAGGGAATAATTTGTTTCCAGTTGTCCTTTTCTATTCGTAGTAGTTTTCTTAGTAGTAAGTTAGTTAAAATTTCGTTTTGGTAAGTTGAAATTTCAACTATTTTTTTTTTTTTTAGGCTCTCGTAGTTTTTTTAACTAAAGGTACCTATTGTAGCGTTTTACCAATTATCTATGGTCCTGTGTTTAAACATTAAATTAGTTGAATACGGTACAACCAATAAAATAAAATAAAAAACAAATCAATCTATCAGCATCCCGACGGGGGTGCGAACTAAGAGCAGTCCGAGCCGACAAAAGCTGTGTTATTCCATATTTAATGCACCCCAGGGTACAAGCAGGTATACCTGGGGATCGTTACCGAAGTGCCCGAACAATGAGCGTAACAAATAACAAGTGTAAAGAAAAGAGTAATGTGCGTACCGGGGTCCGAAGTCAAAAGGTGAAGGAGGTTGTTAAATATGGATGTATACCTTAAAATATACGATGCACCTAAATGCATATTTTATAGTTTTGGTTAGTTGTAATTAGTGTGTGAAAATTTCCTTGCATATTTTTTTGTATCTGCGCATGCGCAAATTTTGTTTTTCAGAGTTGGCAAATTTTCTTTTATGCAAGAATAGGGCAGGCCCAAGACGCATAAGAATATAGACCCTTTTATTATCATTAAAAGTTTTTGGCAACAATAAAAACCAGTCGGTACAATTGTTTTCTTGATATGCATATCTGCCAACACTAGTATCACAAATGTTCATGGGTTATATAACTTCTTTAGAGAGAAGAAAGCATCGTTTAAAGGGCGGATATACATGCAATTTAAACAATAAGATTATTTGTTTGTACAAAAAAAATAAATTTAATAATATATATATATATATATATATATATATATATATATATATATATATATATATATATATATATATATATATATATATATATATATATATATATATATATACAGTATGTCCGCGGATGCGGTTAACAAGAGGACAAATGGACCAAAAATTAAAAGATACGAAAAAATGTCATTCTTGATAAGAAATTCTGCTTTTTAAAAAAATGTATGAGAAAATAGATTGTTATCAGATGTCTTAAAAATGCAAAAACATAAAACCAAACAAGAGCAAACAGTTGTTTTTTGGTTATTAACGTGAAATGATAAATAAAAAACTTGATTCAAATTTATTTCTAATCTTGATTCCGAACTTACTAAAGAAAATTTAAATATACAAAAAAAAAACATTTTTGCAAGTACGCATTTTACATTTTTTCCATTATACATTTATTTTTATTAATGTTTAGTAATGTAAAGGTATTATTTAAGTAAAAGTAGTAAAATGCGTTCTTGCAAAAATGTTGGTTTTTGTTAATTTTTCTTTAATTTAAATTTACTTCCGTAAGTTCGGAATCAGGTTAAGAAGTAAATTTGGAGCAAAATTTTTATTAATTATTTCACGTTAAAAAGCCAAAAAATGACTGTTTGCTCATGTTCGATTCTATGTTTTGCATTTTTGAGATGATAAAAATCTATTTTTTATTGTAATTTATATTTTTTTGAGAAGCAGAATTTTTTTATCAGGAATAACTTTTTTTCGTATCTTTCAATTTTTGGTTCATTTGTCATCAAAGACACACTTTTATATATATATATATATATATATATATATATATAAATATATATATATATATATAAATTATTAAATATATTTATATATATATAATTTATATATATATATATATATATATATATATATATATATAAAATATATATATATTTTATATATTATTATTTATATATATATATATATATAATTTTAAATATATTACAATATATATATAATATACATATATATATATATATATATATATATATATATATATATATATATATATATATATATATATATATATATATATATATATATATATATATATATATATATATATATTTATATATATATATATATATACAAATATATATATATATATATATATATATATATATATATATATATATATATATATATATATATATATATATATATATATATATATATATATATATATATATATATATATATATATAAACATATGTGTGTGTGTGTGTGTGTGTGTTTAAAATAAATAATATTACTTCCTTAGAAAAAAGTGGTCCTTGTCACCACACCATTTCAATGGAGAAATGTATTATTTGTGATACCTAGTTAAAATAGAACACAAATTTAAGCAATGTCTATTATTTTAACATAAAATTTTTCTTGCAACAAAATAAAAATCAGCTCCAACAGCGGGCGACAGGCAGCTGCCAAAAAAATTACGTTTTGAAAGGAATTTCAAAGCCGCCAACTTAAAACACCAAACAAAACAGCAGCAACCAGTCTATAAACAATAATGGGGAGTTTTAGCATATAGGTGATACTATACCGTATACTGAAGCAATATACGTATAATTATCTGGGTGTTGTCCAGGTTGTTTTTTCTTTTGTAAACGCCAAAAGAGCTATAGCCTTCAAACTGTTCTATAAAATATGTATATTTGACCTTCTCAAGGACATGCATCTTCATGTGTCAAAAATTACTCTAAAATGTTAAAAACACTTTTAAAGCATTGCTCATTTGCAGAATAAGTTCTTCTTAAGTGTAAGTGATTTAAATATACGGTGTATTACACGCTTTAAGCAGTCGTTTTCCAAAAACCCCTTGTAGCTGTTAAAACGCGTCTTAACTTTTCTAAAAACCAAAATTGAAGTCCGTTTTATAATGCTACCAATCCAATGAGAACATTGCTTTTTAAAAAACTGTTATTCTTTTAAAGGTACGTATCCATTTAACGAGGCTACCGCTACCAAAAATGACAATTAATTAATTATTAAAAAAAAATATTTGAAATATCAAAAAATTGATATTCTTATTTTTTTTTAAATTATTTGTCTTAACACGTAGTATTTGAAACAAATCACTAAAAATTGCTAAACCTAAATGGATGCAGGTTATTAACGAGAAATTTGAAAAATACATATTTTTTTATTTTCCAAAATTAAAATTAACACCGATTTTTTTTTATTTTTCTTTAAAAATTCGTGAATTCGCCGTAAGAAATACTAAAAAAAAAACACAAAGTGCCACTTTTATGTATCTTTTACTGTTAATGTAATAAAATGATTATTATGTATATTCACCGGTGAATGTGAAAAATTAAAAAAAAATGAACGAAAACTAACCAAAACTAAACACAACTAACCAAAATTATTAGTTTTAACCAGAACGCACCAAAGTTGTTAGTTTTGGTTAGTTTTTGTTTAGTTTTTGTTTGTAAATTTTTCACATTTACCGTTAAATAATCATAATTACCACTTTATTACATTAACCGTAACATATCTAATACCAGTCCAACTGGAAAGGAACTAAACTTATTATTGTTTATTCCTTTGTCCCTAGAGCGTCTAGACTGTGCAACCTACAGCGATCTTTTCATAAATCCAATGTTAATAAGATGCCTTTTATCTTACTTAAGACACCCACAGTACGTTTGTATTTAGGTTTTAAGCTTTCATGGATAATCTTAAGATATAAAAAAATCTAAGCTTCAGATGATATCATATTAGCAACAATAACCTCTGAAATTAATTTTTGTAAATAAAGCTGCACCACGTTAAATTCTTATAAAATTACACCGTAAATCCCAAAGCGCAAAAACTGTCTAATCATCATCAGCGTGACTTAGCTGGAAATTTCTCGTGTGTGCGTAATACTAATTTCACGGCACGTTGCGGAAAAAATAACGCCCAAATTGGCCCGTCTATCTTCCCAAAATTAGAATCTGTTTTCTTACAGTTGATCTTTTCAACGCGTTCGAAACTTCGATTGGTATTTGCCGAGAAATTTTAAACAAAAAGAAAGATGCACATGATAAGACGTTATCAAAGCAGCAGGTTTAAGTTCTTTGTTAATGAAGAGGTTTAGTAGATTATGAAAATACTCTTCTACATTTTGAAATTTTTTGTCGCAACTTGATATTTTTTTGGATCTTTTGGTTCTTACTTATACATTTTTAACTTAGGGACAAAGAATATAACCTACAGGAAACCCAAGTAAGCCTTCTAGTGATTTTTCAAAGAGTAAAAAAAAACAAATCACTTTTTTACCGAAATATATTTAATGACAATGAACTGAATGAACTGGTGAAATCTTTTGCCGTGTTCGTCTAAAACTGTATTTAAACTATCAGAAAGTCCAAATATAAATAAAGAAAATGCAGCTTAAGTTACATATTGCAACCCAACGTCTTATAATATTAGACTAAATAAGTCCTTTAACTAGATCTTTGTAGTTCTTCGATTTCTTGATACATAGAAAGTTACTACATACACTTTTGATCAGGTCAGTTTATGCCCCCTTTTCTTCTGCTGAAAGTATAGTTTCAAAATTTTCGTTTTAAAAAGTTTTCGTATTTGCGAGCCAAATACCACACTTCTTTATGCTTTTCTGCTGCTTTGCTGATAGTCAAGTAACTGAAGACCTGAATGTACCCAAAGCTGTAAATAAATCTGTACAGTTTTTATTTGTGGCGCAATTCTTAGGTCTTCGCGGATGCTTTCGAGCGAAAAAAGTTTATCACGATTCCGACGTGGGAACCCACTAAAAATGGCCCCACAAAGTCCCAAAAATGAGTTTTTCGCGAATATCTGCCAAAATATGCAAATTAGAAAATTCTTGTTAAGACAATAAATATAAAGATCACCTCGAAAAATGGTTTTTACCATGTTTTTCGCAACACCAATATTTTTCTAAAAACGGCCGTCGAAAAATTCATAACATTTCACACTGGATAGATGTGGTGGTAGGGTGATTTTTTTCGGTCCCATCGTAAAATTTTATTGAAAATACCTCCAAAAACATTCCCTGAAAGTTTCAGCCCTTAATATTAATATAAAGTACTCGCCCAAAGCGTGTGAAGATTTTTCATTTAAAAGGCACGTAAACTTTGATCTTTTTTTAATTTCAATAACTCGGCAGCATTTTATGTTATCGTCTCGCCCAAAGACGGGATTTTTTGAGAATTGAATGCTCTACAAAAGTGTCCATTGCGGTAAAGTCGCAACTTACACCGACGAGGTGGTACGGGTCACTTAACCTAATTTTTTCATAAAACTTTCGTTTTTCTGTCATCATTTTCTCATAAATGACAAGAGCTACACAAAAAGGTAAGGGATAAAATAAAGAAAATTAAATTTCCTACAAAAAACTACTAATAATCAGATCGCTAAGACCAACAGTTCTCGAAATATTTGGCCTTTAATTAATTTTACTATGAAATTTTCACAAATTATAATTTGTAGTATTAGAATAGTAAAATTAGTTAAAGAGACATCTCGAGAACTGTTGGTCTTAGCGATTTGATTATTGGAACCTTTTTTGTAGGAAATTATATTTTCAACAACTTTGCTATTTTTTTTGTGTAGCTCTTGTCATTTACGACAAAATAACAAAAAAACGAGAATTTTCTGAAAAAATTAGGTTTAGTGACCGTACTACCTCGCCGGTGTATTGCGACTTTGCCGCAATAGACACTTTGTAGCATTCAATTCTCAAAAATCCCGTCTTTGGACAAGACATTATAAACCGACCTAGAATAAAAAAAGGATTAAAGTTTACGTGCTTTAATGGAAAATCTTCACGCTTGGCCAGTACAATATAATATTTGGGGCTGAAGGCTTTGGGAACGAGGTATTTCCAACAAAATTTCACAATTGGACCGAAAAAAATATATTTTGCAAAAAAAAATCACCCTTATGTGGTAGTAGTAGTTTCTTACTAATAATTGCAGATGGACAAAACAATTTTATTAAAACGCAAGAAAGATTGTAAATGAAATTTTCTGGGATCATTGAACACTTGCTAAGGTCTCATTATAAAAAAGAAATCTTAATAACAAACCATTTTTTCAAAAAATAATAATAAATTAATAAGATACTTTCAAAATATTGTGAAAAAAAAATTGATCACTTTTTTCAATATTCTAGAAAACAACAGAATTGACCCAAACGCATATGCAATTAAAAAATGTACCGGGTGTTCCACTGAGAGAGGTAGTCGGCTATATCTCAGAAACTACTAATGGTATAACTTTCGGAAAAAAAATTAAAATAGAAGTGACCAAGAGAAATTGCTGGAAATTATTTTCAAGTTTGTGGGATGGCCGCTAGAGGCGTAGGTAACGTCAAACAAAAATATACTTTCTCAAAAAAATATCAAATAAAGTGTATCAAAAATGGTACTATCTTATCTTTAATGTTTTCTAAACAAGAAACTGGGGTTTAAATTTTTTTCAGTTCTAATGGGTGGGGGGGAAGGTTTAAAGTTTAATTTAGAAAAGTGCTAATAACTCCGGTTCTTTAACCATAAATGACTGTCTCGTTTAAAGAGCATTTTAAGCATTATTTTCAGGTGTAAAACTATTCTACACTCTCTCACAAACGCCCCCTAGAGGGCGTCAAAGGGAAAAAACTAACCTATTTTACGAATTTTTTGAAAATTTAAATACAATGATATACCTTTTAATATTTAGAAAGAGAAAAAATATCCTAACAAAAGGCAAAAACCGCAATTTAATATATCTTTTAAACCGAATATATTCAAAAAAAATAAATACGACAAGAGACGTAACCGGAATTTAAGGTGTATGGAAGCAATGTGGCCATTCGATCAAAAAATGTCAGCCCAGTATTAAAATAACTGTCAGAGTTGGCCCTGCCGATTCTGCGCAATAACAAATTCCACAAAAATAATTTAATGTGTTGCCTACTTATACACTGATAAATCGGTGAAGTTACAACACATTGTAATTTTATGAGCCGGAATATCGTTTTGGATTGATCAAAACCTTATTTTAGTGTTTGGGTATTTATTAAATTGTGACTTTAATTTTGTGTTTATTGTTTGTTACTTATAATATCTAACAAAATAACTAGAGGTTGTATGGTTTGTCTTGCAAAAAAAAAATTTTTAACATACCTCTTTTAACTAGGTAAGTATTTTTATATTTAAATTAGTTAAATAAGACGTAACGTTAGGTAACGATAAATATAATATATCAATTATGAATAAAAAAAAATGAAATTTCATAGAATATTAGTGAGAAAGTAAGGCAATCTTAATTTATTTTTTTAGATGATTTCCCCAATGTTTGTTTTTGGGGATTATTAAAAGAAATAAGGTTTACTTTTAAAGGTTTTTTTTATTTCGTTTAATAATTCAGTACACTCTTTTAAAGGATAAAAATTATTGATTACTGGGCAGACCAGGCAAATTTAAATATATCAGATCCCCCCAATTGAATGAAAGTAAAATTTTTTGGTAGGGTTTTTTGGGGCGCTGATTACAAACATAAAAAATAATCGGCAATGTTTCGTTTTCGAGATATTCATCATCAAAATTAAAAAATCAAACTAACCTTATTTACACTATTCCTCCTTTTTTTAAAAATTCTTGATTTTTACACTAAATTGGCACAAATATTTCACAAACCCCTTTTAAAAACTTTTTTATGTTTATTTTACCCCTTTTTTTTACACTTTTTTTTTTTTAACAAATATGGTGTTCCCTTTTGAACTTAAAAGTTCGCAATTTAATGGAAAAAAGATGTAAATAAATAAAAATACAAGGTTTAAAAGGTGTTTATAAAATATCTTTTGCCACTTTAGGTTTTAAAAACCAAGAATTGTGTACCAAAAGAGAATATGGGGAAAATCAGGTTAGTTTAATTTTCAACTTTGATGATGAAGATCTCGAAGAAAAAGTTGCCGAATATTTTCAGATTTGTAATCAGCGCCCCACCCCTACAAATTTGATCAAAATCGGAGAGGAGGCAACTTTCGAGACAATACCATTTGTTTAAAATAAATTAGATTTTTGGTTTCTTAATCTTGCATTATCAACTTTGTAAGCTCGACATACTGTAAAAATAATATTTAACGGATACTGTTACAATGGATACCGGGGGACCAAAGGTTACTAACATTTTTTTAAACCCCTGTTATTCTGTCTCATAAATATTTGTTATTAGTGAAAAGTATATGCCTAAAAGCAATTTAAAATTTTACTTTTCTGTACAACCAGAATCTTAGGATTAGATTAAACTCATTTACACTATCTTGCCCCTTTTATCCAAAAGGTGATAATCATAATACTATCATACAATGTTTGAAATTTATTTTAAAATCGTGTTTTTTTTTTTACAAAGATTTTTGGTAAAAATACAAAACTTTCAAAAAATACCCTTTAAATAGAAAGCAGTAAAACCTATTCTTTCCATATTATATAGATGATATAAAATCTAATATTACACAATAATTTTAAATATTCTATAGATGTATCCTTTAATAACCAACAATTTTGTGCAGAAAATAAAAAAAAAAAATGAATGTTGGAATTTGACATTTGATGACAATTTTATAGATAGTAACAAAGAATTATGGAAATCGGCCCCCACCTATTCGTTGCCAAATTTCGCGGGCCAACCCCCCCCTTCCCCCCGCCCTGCACGCCTGGGGAATTTTGTTCTACAGATTGCTTCCAAACCTTTAAACTTCCTTGGGGGTCGTTTGGAACGATGTTTTCTACTAGGCCGATTTTTTTTGGGAAAAATTAAATTTTACATTTTTCAAAATTTAATGACATACTGTAATTTTTAATTTTAACCCATTTAACAAATTTAAAAACATTAGATAATTACCAACCTATAACTGTAATAATCCATCGAGCGTGGTCCTTATCAAGTTAGCTTTGAAAACAAAAGGATGCTAAAAAAGTCAAAAATCCAACAATTATTATTCCAAAATATTATTTTTAGTGTTGTGCAATTGTGTTTTAAATAATGCCTTTATTGCTTGAAGAAGCAGTTGATTTTATTGCTATTTATTTTGAGTGTCTGCAAAATGCGACAATAGCTACAAGGCTGTATGTATTAAGATACCCCTCAGAGGGGCCGGTACGGCAGCGGCAGCAGAATGTTCACTTGTTTAGCAAATCGCTTTCGTCCCAAAAGAATTTTTAAACCCAATAGAAGCGTGAAAATGTCATCAACGTTTTTGCTTATGTAGAGTTTAATCCTCAACAACAAAGGCATTTTTTAAAAAACACAATACACAACACAAAAATAATATTTTGAAATAATATTTGTTGGATTTTTGACATTTCAGCATCCTTTTGTTTTCAAAGCTAACTTGATAATGACCACGCTCGATGGATTATTACAGTTATAGGTTGGTAATTATCTAATGTTGTCTAATATCGTTAAATGGGTTAAAATTAGTAAAAATTATGCAGTATGTCATTAGATTTTGTAAAAATTTATAAATTTAATTTTTACCCAAAGAAATCGGCCTAGTAGAAAACATTGTGTCGTTAAATGCGTTACGTCTCTATGTCGTATTTATATTTTTGCTAATATGTTCGGTTTGAAAAGAGATATTAAATTGCGGTTTTCGCCGTTTTGTTGGGATTTTTTTTTCCCAACCTAAATATGTAAAAGGGTATATATCATTGTATTTAAAATTTTCAAAAATTTCCGCAAAATAAGTTAGTTTTTTTCCTTGACCCCCTCTAGCGGCTTTTTTGAGATGAGTGTAGCAATAGTTTATACACCTCAAAATAATGCTTTAAATGCTCTTCTAAACGAGACCAAGTTTACTAAATTCGGTTAAAGCAAACCGGAGTTATTAGCACTTTTCTAAATTAAATTTAACCTTCCCCACCACTTTAATTTAAAACTGACAAAAATTACACCTAACTTCTTTGTTTAGAAAACATTAAAGAATAAAATGGGACCACTTATTGATACATTTTTTTTGATATTTTTTTTAGAAATGATATTTTTATGTTTTGATGTTACCCCCTTCCCCCTAGCGGCCATCCCCCAGACTTGAAAATTAAATTTTCCCCAATTTCTCTTGGTCACTTTTATCAAAATTTTTTTTTCCCGATAGTTATACCATTAGTAATTTCTGAGATATAGCCGACTACGTCTCTTAGTGGAACACCCGGTACATTATTGCCCGAGTAATGGAACAATTCGTCCGCCTGCTTATAAGTGAATCCATAAAGGGAATTAAACGGCAGCTAAAATGAGGGTACTTTTGGGTCCCGTTATCTCGAAAACTATCGAATTTTCGAAAAAAATTATAAGGATTAGTTTTGTAGATTACAAAGCTATTTTCATATTTTGTTAAAACAAAATTTCTCCAATTCGCATATTTTGGCAGATATTAGCAGGAAACCCATTTTTCGGGCCTTGAGGGGCCATTTTTAGCCCTCTCCCATCTGTTAATGTTGATAAACATTTTTTTGCTCGAAAGCACACCCGAAGACGCAAGAATTGCGCCACAAGGGAAAACTGTAAAGATTTATTTACAGCTTTGTCCCTTCAATTATTGGACTAAAAGTCTAATGGCAGACTTTAGTCCGTGGTGGCAAAGAAAATTACAGTTTTTACTATAGACGCACAAAACAATGCTAAATATTTGGTAATAGGTTTGGACACTCGCTTACTCGAGCGGGCGTCCATCGAGAGAAACTACGTACACACGCTGCTGCATAAAAGAACAACAAAGCTATAATTTTAACAGTAATTAGGATTATTTCTGTGGGAAATAGGCCAAATTTCGTGAAATAATGATATTTTTTTTTCTGCTGAATAATAATAAAATTTAAATTATGTAAATTTTTAAATCGGAGAATTAAAATTTTATTTAAAAAAATATATATATACAGGATGTTAAATATGATTTCGAATTTTTTAAATCATATTTTTTATATTATGACATCCATACATAACAATAAATGCTGGAATTATACAACAAATTTTTTATTTATTTATTATTAAGAAATCGAACGATTTAATTGATTTTTTTTACAATTTAACAACACATTCATGACTAGTTAGTTAAATAACTTTTATTCTTATTTGATGTCTTGCATATCGGGTTGTTGTTTCTGCGTTGTGTTTTCGCTGTAGTGGTAGTAAGATTTTAAAATGTGAATTTTTACTGACCTTTTTAGGTGCGTTTATTAAAATATCCAGAAATATTTGTCAACAGTATTATTTTTTCTTACTTACATCCACTGAACTGGCCTTTAAATGTGTTCATTCTCTTTATAACATTTTTTTGTCAAATTCGGATGCCTCATTTTTAATTTTAAACCGACAGGCATACAAAGACATACATTCATCCAAATTAAAAATTTACATAATTAGAATTTTAATATTTTACAGCAAAAAAAATTATCATTATTACAATGTATTCGGTCTTTTTTCCTCAGAAATAATTCTTAATTACTGAAACCATTGTTATAGCTTTGGCAACAGTGTTCGTTTATATAGCAGCGTGTGAACGTATTTTTTCCTAATGGACACCCGCTTAAGTAAGCAAGCGTCCAAATCTATTACCAAAAATTTAGCATTGACTGGTGCGTCTACAGTGAACACTATAATTGTCTTTGGTGGTTGAAAGGTTAAGAGTGCATTTACGCAACACCTAGGGGGTCGGGCGAAAGGACGTGGAGACGGTGGGCGGAGACTAACAAACTCCCAAACCACAATTTTTGTATAGCCGCATAAAAAATATTATATTTTATTTAGGTTCTTCCAAATTCGGTGTATCGATGCGATGTTGTTTCCGATTGCAAGCCTACAGGAGATAACGTTTTTCGGTACCTATTTTTCTCTTAAATGACATAAAGTATACACCATTTTAAAGGTAAGGAAATAATATATGATTCTGCTGTAGCGAATTTTTAAAATAGGAGTTGAGCTAAGAGAAAATAGTATCTAAACATAACCGATTTTAGGTGACTTTCACTCAAGGAAATATTAAAAACTAAATCCAAATTTAAAAAACTATTACAGCAGAAGCCTAGATTTAAGTGTTGGCTGTCATATAGTTTTTGAAAATTATAGATAACTTATACCGTTTTTGAGAAAAACTTTATGCCCCAAACCCCAAATTGATGTTGGAGTTGTGTAGTTAAATGTTTGGTGGACGTCACGGTTATGTCTTATGACTGTGTGGGTGGCTAGAGGTTTGACTAGAGTATTAAATATT
Source organism: Listronotus oregonensis (assembly GCA_019359885.1). Classification (NCBI taxonomy): domain Eukaryota; kingdom Metazoa; phylum Arthropoda; class Insecta; order Coleoptera; family Curculionidae; genus Listronotus; species Listronotus oregonensis. The sequence continues at coordinate 64,213 of JAHBCN010001044.1, forward strand.
TCGTAGGCAATTGACCAAGAAACAGTCAAATGCATCCCCCTGACCTTAGGATTTTGTGCCCATTGAGACATTTCATCAGTGTGTTGAAAACTAACAATTTGCAAGTCATTTTGGGATAAAAACAGCAAAAATTAATCAAAAGCATTGTTTTGTAAAATTTCGCTATATAAATTTGCAAATATATTAACAAAACAAAAATAAGGCAGTAGGATATTTAAATTTTCCCATTTTCCAATTATACAACTTGAAAGGAGCAACGAGTTTCAAAGCAGCACGTTGTTGCTACATATCCAAAGTTCCTTCGAATATTGTTAATGAAGTAACCTCGCAAAGAAATATTAAACTTTTGAGCCGGAAAAGCCAACTGCTGCGTAAACTTAAAGCGAAAAGGAAAACTCAATCAAAAAACAATTTCTCTTCCTCAAAGCTTCTGTATTAATATTATCGACAAGTTTCGGAAAAAGGGTCCTGCGGGGATTTCGGAAATTCGAAATATGAGCATGCAGAGCACCGACGGTTAATGAAACAACTTTAGAAATAAAAAATAATAAAAAGCGGGAACATATTTGAAAGTAAAATAAAGTATACCTATACAGGCTCTTTCTTATAAACGGTTCAAAACTTTAGGTTGTTATATCTAAAATATGCAATGAAAAAGGTTCATTTTCATCCTTTAAAATACTTATATGTTGTTCCTTTCAAATATACATAATTAAAGTAGAGTGTAAAAAAACCAGATACTCCGATAGTGTGTCAGGCCAAGTTGTTCCAGTCTAACTCAGGCAGTGTGTATATTACACGAAAAGTTTTAGCCTATTTTCACCCTATCATAACTTAGTTATCGTTTCACATAAAAGCGTGAAACTTGGTATGTAAATTCACAAAAGTATTCTTATGACCTTTAAAATAGTTGAAAAAGATATGTCAAGTGGTTTCTGAGATATACGATTTTGAAAATAGCCGATTTTACTACTGACCGTCTAATTGACTTAAAATTTGGTATGTCGCTAGGTTTTAGGATATATGTAAAGAAAAATTTGGAAAACTGCAAATTTTTAATCGGAATGCTCTAAAACAGGGGCGGTAATATTGTATATTTGGGGGCATTTTAGAAGTTTAAAATCTGATTAAAACTGAAATTCTAGGGTCATAATTGTCTTAAAATTTAAAATGCAGGCAGCCTTATATTTACTAAACTAAAAAAATTGCTATATTTTGACCCAGACCAGGCGCGATCTCGGAAAGAATAAAATTAGTAATTTTCATACTTCATATTTAGTCTAAGGGTTTGGTTCTACCTACAGAGCAAGGTATACTGGAAAAAACGGCATGAGACATTCGCCCCAGATTTTTTCCATTCGTTGAAAAAAGAGAGAAGGTCCCACCAAAGACACTTAGGTTAAATAAGGGCCAACTTTCTCTCCAAAAATCATGGTCTCCTAAGGTACTAAGGTCCAAAATTAGACCAAGTTCTGTTCACAGTTGATTTAATCTGAATGTTCAGAGGGTGGTAATATACCACTGCACCTAGACCCTAGTAGGGTCTTTATGCTTCCTCTTGTAGGCGGGAGATTTACTGCATCGTCCAACCTATTGATTTAAAATAGTTGACGACGTCTTTATGTGGAATCTCCCTAATTGGGACTAGCAATGGCCATTTCTGGCCCAGCATGAAGTTCCGTTCAAATCTGAGGGCGGGACAATTGCAAAGAATGTGTTCCACGGGCTCATTTTCTTGTTCACAGCCTCTGCATAATTCTGTGTTCGTTAGACCCATTTTAAATAGGTGTCCTCGTAGCCCGCGGGCTCATTTTCTTGTTCACAGCCTCTGCATTATTCTGTGTTCGTTAGACCCATTTTAAATAGGTGTTCTCGAAGTCCGCAATGTCCAGTTAGAACGCCCGTTAGTGTTCGAAGGTTCTTCTGGACATCATAAGGCTTTTTTTCGTTATTGACTTGTCTGGATAGCTTAGCATTATTAATAAAAAAAGAACATTTGTTAATACAAACTGATCAGTTAAAACATTTTTCAAGTTAAAAAAAGAATGGACTAAAATTGTGGACAGAACTTGGTGTAATATCAGATCACAGAACTTTAAGAGATCAAGGTTGTTGGATAGGAACGTGGCCCCTATTTTACGTAAGTGTTTTTGGTAGCATATAGTTTAAAGGATGAAAATGAGCATTTTAATACCATATAAAGATAAAAACAAACCTTTCAGTAACACATTTTTAAATTATGATGCATCAAATTTATCAACATATCAAACAAAAAAATAATACATTACTTGTTTATTGCGTAACGCGAATTAAGAATGTTAAAGATAATCAAACTAGAGAATTATGAATATATAATAAAAAAAGACTGATATAGCTTTAAGTGGCAAAAGACCATATTGTATCGTATACGACGTTTTATTAAAATCAAGTAACTCAAATGAATATATGTCAGGCAAAAAAAATTCAAAATTAACTTCATGTATTCAAAACATATAAGTCTAAAATTTTTTTCATATATAGTTTTTCCATGTTTCAGAAAGTAAAAATTTTATAGAGGAAAGTCATTTAAATGTAGAAATAAGGTATGATAAAACACACTGACAAATAATTAAAGTAGAACCTCGATAAGTCAAAACTCGATAAAATAAAAACTTCGACAACTTAAAAATGTTTTGTGTTTCCTTCCCTTCAAAGCAGAAACTTCGTTTGACTTCAAATTCAAAAACGCTCTATACTTAAATAGAAAATTTTAAATGAGTAAATGATGAATGTAGTACCCTGGGTGACCTTCAAAACTAAAAGTATTTATCAGTGACTCATCGGAAGGAGGTATACAAATAAGTTTTTTCTGAAACTTTTTTGGTTTGAACTTCAATTTTTTATTAAAATAGCTCGTTAATATACGTAGAAAATTGAAAAATAATAAAGGAAACGTAAAATGAAACGAAAATTGAATAAGCTAACATATCCTCTAACTAAACCTCGTTAAGTCAACATTTAAATTTTTTAAACCTCGCTAACTTTAACTCTGAATAAGTAAAAAACTCGATAACTTAAAATTTTTAATCTTGCCCTTGAGCTTTAGCATATCGATGTTTAATGTAAATAAAAAAACAATAGAAAATATTTTGGTGACAACATATAAAAAAAATGTTATTTGTAATTAAAAAATTGTATATAAAACCTATAATTTGTTTTACTTTATTAACTGAAATTACCTCTTTTGTTCCTGTTTATGCTCCAATATGCGTCTATCTCACTCGCACTACAATTGAGTATAGTGAATAAAGCACCGATCTAGTGGTCGCTTGTAACTACCCAAATTGTCTGGCTGCCAGCATATTTGCTTTTGGTATTTTAAAGAATATTTCTTTTAAATTTCGGCTTTGTAGGAGAACAAAACGGAATGATCTTCCCTTTCTCAAGAACTTTGGGCTTGACTGCCAGGATTTTGCTACCGAGAGAATTATTGTTTGGCAATTTTTTCCATATTCGAAAATGTATAAATTAAAACTCGATTCAAAAACGTATAAATTAAAACAAATTGTAGGAAAATATGAACCTTTAAAATAATTTTGCAATTTAAAAAAATTAGGGGATACTGTTGCAACAACTAACCACAACTAACCGACATTGATTTTATTATTTTACCCTCATTAAATAAATTATAAATAAAATTGTAGTTTTGGTTAGTTTTGGTTGGTAGTCAAGATGGCTGCCAATATTCCGACTATTAATAAGGGTATATTTATGTATAAGTATGATTTAATCAGTCCATAAATTTGTTACTTCTAAGTTGATATATAAATTCCTGTGTTCTCAAACATAGATATCTGTCACCAACTCGATGAAACCAAATTATTTAAAAACAATGATCTGCTAGTTTAATGAACAAATAATCTAATTTCAATACCAGAAGTAGCCAGAACTTGGCGCAACTAACCAAAACTAACCTGAACTAGGCGGAACGAACCAGAACTAACCGAAGTAACAGGAAATTAATTCATTTGGTGAAAAATCGTCTATTTGGGACCACAGTTATTATTTCAAGCATAAAAGTCATTTCTTGGGCATAATTTACGGTATTTATTTATTTATTTATTTATATTTCAAACTGCTTTAAATTTGGGTACTTATCTAAATTTGATAACAAATAAGTCCATTACGCATAAAATCAACTTTGATATAATAATAAGAAAATTTCTTTTGGAGACAAAAATTATTATGTTGATCAAAAAATATTCCCATTAATAAGACGACGTAGTTTGTTGTTTCATTTTTGTATTCTTCGGCTGATCAGATTTTGAGAATTCCTTTATCCGAACAGGCACAAACACACGAAAACCCCGTTAGAAAGCCGAAAGAAAATCGTAAACAACCCTATTACCAAATATTATACGTCACGAAGATTTATTCCACTTTTATTGCTCAGCAATAGTAACCCCAATATGTTTACAGTACAATAATATATTGTTTCTCTCTCAAGAGACACCGCGCGACATCCAGTAAGTAACAGTTGGTATAAAGGGGGTGCCTCAAGAGTCCCTGCTGCGCCCCCCAGGGGGCCCTATTAGCGACACCGGACGAGGACACAACTTTAACGCTGTTTAGCGACATAATGTAGTTTTAAGTCGATTATTTCACTGTTGTCAAACTAAAGGATAAGAGGAATCGAGAGGATAGAGTTATATTTTTTTGGGGATGATGTTCTTTGTGCATGGATTTGTGTGCATATGGTTAATTGGAATTGTTTGGACACGGCGTGAGGTAAATTTTCGAGTAATGTAATAAATGTATGGGAATAAATTTTAGAATAATGTTGTCAAGAACTATTTTCGTAAAAAAACATTTTGCTTTGCTTAATATTTTTAAAAATCAATTTCGTAATTGCATATGCATATTAAGATGAAAAATGTTTGTGAATGTTTAATGTTAATTTTTGATTTTTTGTTCTTTGCTAGTTTAAAGTGAAAAAATGCGCAACTGACATATATTAACTTTGTGTTTTTTCGAATTGTTCTTTATGTTTTTTTTTCCAGTTTAAATGCAAAGAGTTAACCCAAAAAGCTTTTTTTTTGTCTTTTTTTAACACGGGAAAAAAAGAAAATTACATAAATAACTGTATTTAAAACTATTTTTGTTTTGAAAAATTTAAAAATTGCTAGGATTAAAAACTCCCGAAAAACAAATATGGACCCCTTGGTTATGTGTTTTTCCATTGTATATATTTTAGTAAATTTAGTAAAGTAAATTAAGTCTTTAGTGATAAATAAGGCTTTATAAAGGGGTGAAATTATCCTCAAAAATTAAAAATAAATCACACATTTTTAAAATTTCATTTTTTTTTTGTTTTTTAAGATCATAAAAACTATTTCTTGCTAGTTTTGATAAAAAAATATATTAAAAGTAAAGTCTACAGAGAAAAACGTACTGAAAAGTTGAAGAATTAAAATAAAAAAGACTTGTTTTAATTTTTTTGCACAATAGACTTATCTGGTCATTTTAATAGATTTTAGTTAAATCTCACCCTCCAAAGGGTGAACCACTCCCAAAATTTTTATTCCTCATAAATCCTCATTCTTTACGAAAATTTCTAATTTTACTTTAATATTATGGAAAAAATACGATATAATCATTGTGTTCATATTCATCGATATAATATGATTTATACCGCTTTTGGAAATTTGGTAATGATCACCTTGGTTTTTAATGAAGAGTATTTACTGCATTCTTTAATTTTGGAAAATTTTAGAGGTTACTTTTTCTTATACGAATTAAAGTCATTGTGATCAGAAACGAAGCAATAATAAGGTGTTCCATATGGAAAATATTAGTTTTATGTCGTACTTTTTTAGTTTTAATTCAAATCATTTTCTTAAAGGTTTCTTTGGATTCTGAGAGAGAGCATAGAGAAGACGGCCTGGCATAATATTTTTTTTTAAGTATAAGGAAAGCCACAAATATGGCTTGGTTTAATCCTTGTTAGATGACCCTGTACACTGTGTCCCAAATTGCTTGTAATCACAGGGTTTCTCGTAAACCAGCGGAGATAGAACGTTGCGGTTTTCGTGACCCTGTATCAGTTTTTGTGACACCTTACTGGTACATTTGTACCAATCCAGCGATCGTCAAAAATTTTCAAAAAGAAATGGCCTTATAAAGCAGCAGCATTTACTTTCAGCAGGAGCGCCGCGCTGTCTTGCTAAAAGTAAATATTGTGGAGATTTGCTAGCGACACGTTATCCAATTAATCTGGTAGTATTTGATTTAAAATTGCTAGCTATCTATCTGCTGTTAAATTATTGTAAGTGTAAAATTTAATCTTTGTTTCTAATACAAAACAAGTGTCGCTAAACCCTCCCTTGTTACTGACGTTCTCTTGGTAAAAATTGGTTTTTCGTATATCAGTGCCTATTATTATGCCTATTAAGAATACCATTACCACTTATATAGGCTTCGTCGGACTATATAACTTTGCTACCAAAGTTGGGGTCATTTTGGATTTTTTTTTGAGATATCTGTAACAAAAATTTAGGAGCCTTTTTTTTCAAAGGTTTATACCTATTTATATTTTCTTAATATCCTTTGCGTTTTTGATTTTTTGGACCACCACAGTTTTTTTTAAATTCCTACATGAGTTCGTGTGATTTGCCTCAACACATGCTAATACAGCATTCTCATTGTTTTCGTCATTTTGTTTATTATACGTTTTAGCCCTTTGCTTAAAAAATGAACCACGGTTAATAAAATTTAATTTAATTCGGCGAAAAATGGCCTTGTTTGGCTGCGGCCTTTATAAATATCCACGATATAAAAAGAACTGTTTGAAATAGTCTATAACTTAAAGTGGGATTGTTTTTTTTTAAAGTAGGTATCATAATAATTATTAAATCGCTTGCTTTCTACCTGTTAAAATATAAATCAAATGCTTGGTCACTGTTTTCATAACATTTAAATTTTATGAAACTAATCATCATATCACACTTATGACTATTTTAGAAATTATTCATTTTTTCTTAATATCTATTAATTTACTTAACTGTAAGGAATAACAATTGAACCAAAACTAATAATTTACCAAATTAATCGCAGACTCGTACGATTGACATTTAATAAACGTTGACATTATTTTTGGATTTTTGTTTATATGGCAAAATTCCATGACCAACTTACGTTTTTCTTTTAATTTTGCGTTTTTAAGGGTTAATGTGTTAACTACGTCTACGTCAGAAATGAATAGTGTGATACATCGTTTTAGGGAGGAAAAAAAAACAACCAAAACACATTGGATTCTACGTAAAAATATCTATCTATAGAAGTTTTCACCTTTTTTTTTATCTTACAGGCTTTCGGAAATATGATACCACTCCAAAAAGCGCAAAATTGCGGCATTCAAAGTTTCACGAAAAACTAATACAGAGTCGCGAAAACCGCGAAACTGCTTACCGAGAAACCCTGTGATAACAAGCAATCTGGGACACGGTGCTCAGTGAAAATTTTATTTTCGTTCCGAAAAAAAAACATAACTTTCTTTTGACCAAAATAAAGATTTTTATACCCAGGCATGTAAGGTACTATTACCCATGTAAAATGGTACGAATTTTTCTTGTTGCAATTCACATTGCACGTATATTATTCAAAATTTTTGCAGTTTAAAATTTATTCTTGCAATTTGTTTGAACAATAAGGTTAGCCAACTCGTACTGAAATTTGTAACCAATTTGTATTAAATTATGTCTAAAGTTTATAGTATAAAATGAATGCACTATAATTTAAAAATAAATTTTAAGCAAGGCTCGACGCTCTTTTAGATTAAACCAATTGGCGCGTGTATGGAAAAAGTGGAATAAATAAAAAATGTGAATAAAAGTTAACCCAAGTTAAAAAATAATTAAAATATGTTTTATCTTACTTATTTTTTTATTATTTCGGGAACTTTCTTATTTATAATGTTCTTAGAATTATTAAAATGTTAAAATAGTATATTACATAACAAGTGTGGAAAGTAGGTTTTTTGTGCCCCAAAGTAAGTTTGCAAAACGCCCCCCAGGACGAGTTTGCATTCCGTGCGCTAAAAATTTACCACTTAAGTTATGTACACTATTTTATCTACAACCGTCGTTTTTTGTGACAATAATTTTTCTTTGACGTTTACCTCAATTTTACCTACGTTGATTAAACTACCAGTTGCCTCGATCGGTGTCAGCCATGTCAAAATGACACCCCGCAAAAAAAAACCATTGCAATCGGCGTTGTAAAAAATTTGGGAAATTTAGCAACTTGACTATTCTTTAACTTTTTTGGGATATTACCTGTATATTAGGTAATTTACGTGGAGAGTAATTATTGTTAAACGATGTTTAAATAAACAATTTTTGAAAAGTCCTTAGTAAGTATAAATTATCAGATAAAGTAACAGTTACCACACTAGTGCGGTAAAGTGACACTTACCACACTTAAAATAGTGTTTGTAACCTTAGTTACCGCACGGTTGTAGATAATAGTATATTACATACCGGGTGGGGAAGCCCATTACACACGATTTAAAAAATTTCGGTACGAGCGTGAGCGAGTACCGTAATTCGAAAGAGTGTGTAATGGGAAAGTTTTACATACTTTTCTACGACTTTATTTTAGTTTTTTTATAAATAAAACGAAGATTATGTAAATTTTAAGTAACAATACAAATAATAATACAAACATTTGCGTTGTCAAGGCGATGCTATTTGTTTCATAGCCAAAAACGTAAAATCTATTGAAAGTTTTCAAGATTTTGGGGGGTCGCGGTTTCGATTGTGGAAATGTTACGTAATATATATATATATATATATATATATATATATATATATATATATATATATATATATATATATATATATATATATATATATATATATATATATATATATATATATATATATATATATATATATATATATATATATATATATATATATATATATATATATATATATATATATATATATATATATATATATTACGTAACCCCTTTCGCACAGTTTGGTTTTACAGTATAGTGTTTGTAATTAGAGATTTACTGATAAAGTAGACGGTGTGTAATTAGGTTCTTACTAATATAGGATTAGAAAAAATATATTATTTTAATATATAAAATATATTTAAAATATTTTCAGATTAAGACCTTAAAAATCACTAAAATATTCACCAAAATAGGTGGATAGCTAAAAAAAGGCCTGCAGCATATTCTTTTATGCTGCAATTTTTAAAAACCAAACAGGGCGCGCTGCGTGCTAAGTCGTTAACATTTAAATAACTTCAGTAAGTTTAATATTTTTATAGAAATAAAAAGTTACACGTGTCCAAATATATAAAAATGAAATTTGTCTATATGTGTATAATATATGTCATTAAATCTCAGGATATGTCGATCATCCACAAATCACTTCTAGCAGTAAAACATTCTGTTATTTTACGGCATATTAAATCGAAGATTTATAGGCATATATCTGTCACGGATTACATTTTTATATGTATATTTTGTTTTTCAAGTACTCCGTAATTCTTTGATTTTATTACAAAAGGAAATATATTTAATTTATTTAATGTGCAAAGAAGTAAAAAATATTTCTAAAAAAGTTTAATAGTGGAGATAATCGCTTAAAAAATATTTGGGATAATACATAGTGACTCAAAAAGAAATGCAATATGCGTATTATTTATTATTTGGATTTTACGAAAAAATATTTGTTAAATAATGTTATTTAGGCATGTTCTACCAAATAGTGATCATTTTGCAAATTTGCTTTAAACTATTTTTTTTTTCAGCAATTTTTTTAATAACTTTACTTTCATTATTTACTTATTGTGTCATTATAAAACTGCTCATCTGACAAAAAATATTTAAGAGTTTAAAAAAATCTAATAATCGTCTCCGCAGTCTTCTCGCTCAAAGTGTTCCTTCGAGTAATTCACTCAAGAATTTACAGAAACTGTGAAGATATGAGTGGTGACACGCAGTTTGGATTTATCAAGGGACTTGGTACCAGAGAGGCTGTCTTCTCAATGAAATTGCTTGTTCAGAAATGCTATGACCAAAGGCAGGATGTCTTTATCTGCTTTATCGACTATCAAAAAGCTTCTGATAACGTAAAACACGGGCCACTGTTGGAAAGATTGCAGAAGATCGGGTTGGATGATAAAGATATTAGAGTAATAAAGGAATTGTACTGGCAACAGCTGGCCGAAGTCCGTATTAATGGCGAGTTATCAACGGAGACGTTTGGTAGTTTAAAGGGAGTCCGTCAGGGATGTGTACTGTCACCTATTCTATTCAACATTTATGTGAAAAAAATTTTTCAACTAGCATTGGAGAATGAAGCCCGAGATATCAGAGTCAATGGCGTCCCAATAAACAATATCCGCTACGCAGATGATACCGCGATCCCAGAATACTGACCCATACAGAAGCGACACAAAGCGTCGGCACCTTTGATCTCCGTGGGTCAGATTTCGAAACATACTGGTACACTGAAAGAAATTACACCACATATTGAGAAAAACATTTTAAGGTATACAAAAAAATTATCTTATTATTTTAAGAATTTTTAGTAAGGCTTTTAGTAAATATTGCTTGTTAAGAGACTGGCTTACTTTCACAATCACGTGAGTCTATATATTGTTTTGACAGAACAGTAAGCGGATTTGTTTTGACTAAAATTGTTCAACAGGAAAATGGTAAAGGTTGGATTTTTTAAATTTCTTCCATGTCAGTTGTCCTAAGTAGATAAATTAAAATTTGTACAAAATCGTACAAATTCTTTTATTTTTAAAATATAGTTAATTGCAGTGTTTTTGGGGTTGGGGAACACGTTTCTCATTAGTTTATTTATTTCGTCATATGCAATATGAACAACAACTTAAGATTCTTATTTGCATGTCATCATTTTATGTTCATATATTTATTTTTCAGCATATATGATATATTGTTGAAGTTACGATTGCCTTGACCAGAAGTATTTTTGCTATTAAATTTTGCTGGTAAAGTAAAAAGTCTTAAAATACTGCATTAATTGTTCAGTTATTATAATATTTTTATATTTTACTCCAAGTATTTAAAGAAAATAAAATAATAATTAAAAATAAAACTAGTTGCTTTATATATATGGTTTTTTAAACATACTTACAAACTTATTTATAATAACAAAGGAGAAGAAAAAATATCTACATAAACTAATAAAAGATACAAAACATGGAAAAACTATATTAATACACAGTATCTGGCAAAGTGTAAACTTGTTAAAAATAATAACTTTCCTAAAAACTGTGTGAATTAAACATTGAATAAAAATCCTCAGGAAAAAACCTATGAATGGAAAAAATGGACCCTAATGGGTGTTGCATATGGCCGGTTTGGCAGTGCCTTCGAGGCAAGTTAACAGAATTATAATATATTATTATTCTGTAAACTTTGGCGTTAAGGAATATACATTCGCCGTCTACGTCTTTTCCACCAGGAGTTCTCCAAGTAACTATTATATCCAAAAATTATTCATAAAGCAATATTCTTGGTGGTGGTCCTTAATATTTTGATACAGTTTTTTGAATTAAATTGTTGCAATTTATTGAAAACTTTTCTTAAAAAATACGACTTCAGTCAGAAATTAAAATTTTTGTCCTAAAATATTTTAAAATTTTCAGAAGAAAACAGTGCTATAAGATGGAACCAAGTTTCCATATTTAAAAATCATACTTGGTTGCAGCTTAAAATATACTTTTTAAGATGTCAACAAGACACATTTCTTGATAATTGAAGCTTTATTTTTTGTCTTATTAAATTTTTGTAGCTCTATAAAATCTTATTAATTTTGGTTTAAAATTTAGTTATTTAAATCCTAAAAACTATCAAAGTTAGAAAATTTTCTTTTCTAAGGGCCAATGCTTGGGAAAAAATAACAATTTAAAACATTTTTTTAGTAAAAATCAATTATCAGTTCTGTTTTTAGTTTTCTGTTAGCACCATAAAAAGGTAGTTTAAAATATAAACCCAAAAATGTATATACATATCTATATATTAATACATATAAATACAAAATAAAATACATCTTAAAAAATAGGTCGAGTTCTCTTCGTCCCCTGTAAATCCTTAATTCTCTCGTGATAATAAACTGCTTCTTACTTTACTTGGGACATCCATGGTATGTTAGTGCTAAAAAATCTAGTTACTCTTATGTAAAATGATTTAAATAAAACAAGTATAATAAATGGGTTATTAAAAACAATATTTAGCATATTTTTTTTATTTTTACGATACCTCCTATATATTTTTAAAAATATTTTTGTAATATATCTCAAGTAGGTATTTTCAAAATCATTTCATTTGAAATTCGTGCATAGTGTTTTATAATTGATATCTATAAAATAATTACAATAAATCTGTAGGGTTTCATTATTTTATGAGTTATAAATACTAAGATACTGTGAATGATCTTTCTGGAGCTTCAGATAGTTTTTTCAAAAGTAGTGCAGTCTTTTCATACAAGTTACATTTACTTTTGGAGACAAAAAAGCCTATTCCTCGAACTATGAAATTCTTAATAAACTTTTTGACAAATTTTTTTCGCAAAATTTCTTAAAACAATTCTGACAAATAACAGAATATTCTACCCTTTACATTTTTTATTTTAAGCAAAAATACAGTATTTGTCACAGACCAAAATTATTTTTATTTAAAGTAACATGCATCCTTTCACAGTGCAACTGAAGTAATGGTTAAAAATAGGCCCAAAGCAATATTATTAAGCCGTAGCAATAGCAATTTTAACTGTGTCTTGATATCTTCATATTTTGCAAAATATCCCGCCAAGTTGTATTTTTAGAATTGAAAAATAAGCAAGAAACATTGGAAGTGCTATAGTTACGGCTTGATATTATTGCTTTGGGCCCATTTTTAACCAATAAAAATGTCGTAATTAACAGATTTTGAAAACTTAACAATGGTTCACCAGAATAAGGCCAAATATGGGGTTTAAGTGGTTATACTGTTTGTTAAACCAACTTTAAGGTTTAAACTTATATCATAAAGGTAGCCCTAAGCTAGACTTTTTATTTAATCGGAACTTTATATATCAGTTATATTTATTAGGATGGTCTTAAGAGGATATTATAAATATGGCGATTTAACAACGCCCTTATTTAAATTAATTGAGGGGATTAAATCCAAATTATTATTTTCCTCACATACTATTTCTCGAAGTACATATTCCGAGACAGGCTGAAAAAAATTGTTTTAGCTTTGTACCCAAATTTGGCTAGATGACAATGTCAGTTGTACGGTCTTATTTTTCCATGTCTATCTATAGAATAGTTGAAAACTACTTAAAAATTTTAGCAGCTTTAAATTGTTCACAAGATCAAATTAGAACTTTTTCGTCTTAGTTTTTTCAAGCAATGTATCAAGTATGTTTTAGACAAGGTAAACAATTAAAAAATAAGATCATTTATACCTTCCGATTGGATTGAAGTTGTCTGTCCCATGATCACAAAAATCTTAGCAGGTGGCTTCAAATTTCTACAAGTTTCATCAGCAGATCTTTTCGGCAAATGGCTAAACAAAAGTTGAGACAGCTTGGAAACTTTTTCTAGAACCTTGAGATCTTTTATTTATGTACTTATCTGAAAGTGTTTTTCACATATTTTATGGTATTTATTTAAAATTGCAGGCCCTTTGTCAAGCAAGTCTTCTTTATTGCAAAGCTTTGCCAAATTATACATCTAAAAAAAATAGCTAGTCCCAAATCTTACCAATCATACTTGTAGTTTTTAATAAATTTAAAAGTGTTTAATAAATTTTATTAAATCATGTTTACATTTAAAAATTTTACCGATACTTAAAAAAGGAGTTCAAAAAATGTACAAATTAATAGTTTATATTGCTTTTTCAATTTAGTATTGGTACATACCTAGATTCATCTTTTGGAAAAGCAAAGTGTGAAATTTCTTGAACCGTAGGAGTATTATAACAGAGTATATGCACAATTATATCCACTGCTTTTATTAGTCATTATTTATGTAGGTAATAGTTTTTTTTTATCAAAAACTTAAAACACAATAAAATTAACGTCGTCGTCGAACGTAAACAATTATTTTGCTTTATCAGTGAGAACTGTCAATTGGACTTTAAACATATTCGTTAATGGCCGACGTAGTATATGCAACCATAATTACTAAACCATGAAAATTCATCCGTGTCGCTTCTGTGTGGATCAGTATTCTGGGCCGCGATCCTGACTAATAACATTGTAGACCTCCAGTCAATACTAAATAAAATCAACGAATGCGGTGAAAGGTTCGGACTACATATAAATGTTGCCAAGACAAAAATGATGGTGATCAGCATATTACTCCTCTCAACATCAACGGAAAAAATATTGAGCGTGTCGCCAAATTTATCTATCTTGGCGCCTCCCTAAATGATAAGTGGGATTGTGATGAAGAAGTGAAGGAAAGAATTGGTTGCGCGAAAACAACCTTCTTTAAACTAAAGAATATACTTCTGCACAGAAATATGCCCCTACGTGTGGTGCAGTGTTATGTGTGGCCTATTGTACTATACGGTGTTGAAACTTGGTCACTTAAAGCCAGAACGCTAAATCGGATCGAAGTTTTCGAAATGTGGACACTACGCCGATTGCTGCGTATTCCCTGGACAGCCCACACATCTAATGATGAAGTTCTACGAAGAGCTGGCACGGAAAGACACGGTAAAAAAACGTAGTGTTCATATCAGGGGCATATACTGAGAGGACCTCGCTACTTCATACCAAAGCTAATACTGCAAGGAAAGATTGAAGGTAGAAGGGGGCCAGGTCGAAAACAACACTCTTGGTCCGCAATATAAGAAATTGGTGTGGTATACTGGATGCCGCAACCATTTTTAGACAGGCTGAGGAGGGCACCCTGGCTATTCTGTGACCATGAAATGGACAAATGATCGCCGACGTGCGGCATAGCACATGGCACCCGAAGAAGAAAAAGAAGAAGTCTTCTAAAAGGATGGTTGGATAATACCTAATTTAAGAAAACCCTAAAATAAAAGAATGGTTTTCACCAATCAAAAATATGGACTCCCTAGCTAGGTAATAAAAATCACTGGCAACAGCGCAGGACCTTATGGGCTTTTATTTTGCAAAAGATATTGTTTTTATCTTGATTTGTATTGAAACTGGTAATTAAATTAATTTTTCTTTCTTTACTTTATAAGCTTAGTTCTGGCGTGGTTCTAGGTTTTTTTTCCTACCATATTTGTCGTTTTTTGCCATTTTTGCCTAAACTTCGGATAACTGTTGTTACTGTTTATCAACTCTTGTAAATTGTATAATTTTGTTTGTATTGTGTTATTTGTTGTTGTGCGTTAGCAACATGAATGCAACACAAGATACAAGAAAACGGGCACCAAATTATTTTCAAACTATATCCAATATTTGAAATTCGTTATCAAATATTTTAATTTAATTACACAAAACAAAAAAAAATGGCATCGACTATATAATTATAATAGCAACTTGTAAATATTTGTTTTTTATATAATTATAATTTTAAAAACGGGGTTAACACTTGACTAGCATCATTAAAGAACCTTTACAAAAATTTGTGGAAATGGGCATGCATAGATACATCCACTTACCAGATAAAATTATCTGGATTGTCATGTGTACTAATGACGTCACTTTTTTAAACTTTGTTATAACCGAACACTGTATTTACAGAGTCATCCAACAAGGGATTAATAGGGCCTTATGTGAGACTTTCTTGTATGAAAAAAATATATCCATTTTGTGTATTTTTTTCCGTTAAATTTCCAAAAACACTTTAAAAAATGATTTCAACTGACGAAAAAAAATACAACATGAAAATAATTTGACTTTGACATTAATTTCGAAATCAACATTAACCATTGTGCGTGAAATGTAAATTTTCTTTTTTAAAAAAATTCTGAAAGTAAAATTATTTTAAAAAAATGCCGAAAAAAGTTATAACCGACTCCTGTATGTACAAAGCCATCCAATAAGGACCAAACAGGGCTTTATGTGAGGCTTTCCTTGTAACAAAAAAAATAAAAATATCCATTTTGGGTTTTTTTTCCATAGGATTCCCAAAAACACTTTTACAAAATGATTTCAACTGAAAAAAACAGATACAACATAAAATTAACATTGTCCTAATGTTATACTTTATTTATTAGTATGGTTTTTCAATGGGTATTATTTTTGTTAACAAAAAATTTTGGTAACAAGAAAATTGAGTTAATTTATAAGAGAAATTTGCGATTAAATTAGCAAGTAGGAAAAAGGGTACAATAAATGCCCGAAGTGCAAAAACAACAATAGATTCTGTTTAAATCTAGCATCTACTACTAGTTTTAATGCCTATATGCCAAAAACCATTTGTATAAATTGGTATGTTTTCAAAAAATGTAAAAAACAATATTTTTCAACAACGAAGCAATTTCAGATATAACTTAGTTTCTTTCAATTAACCTAGTTTAAGGTCAAAATCTTTCATAAAATTTTGCACACGTATTTTTTGGGCATCCTGTATGTTAACCAAAAAAAATTAAGTAATGCGGGATATTATTTTTATTTAAATGATTAATAAGGCAAAGACACTTTACGGAAGAGACGTCATTGGACTCATCAACTACTCAAACCACGTTAATATACCCATATCTCCACACATCATATACCCATCAATCATCCCCATAAATCAGGACCTAAATTACTGTACTCTATAAAATTCCTGCTTTATTCTTCCATGAGCTTTTTGTTTTAAGTGATGCCACTGTTGCCAGATCAACCTTAAAAGTCATCGTAGTGGGTTGACACAAAATGTGTGTGTATTGATACCAACTCAACTAAAACGGTATAACGGTAAATCTTAAGTTAGGATTATACAAAAAAATTAAATTAAGTTAAAATAAGTTAAAGTAACACAAGAAGAGATAAACATTATGTGATCAAATGTTTTCAATTATACACATAAATTAAAAATTAAGTTAAGTTAAGAAGATAACCAACTTTTATCTCTCTTAACTTAATAAATTTTTTTACCTTAACATAAAATGAAATAAACGTTTTTTTTTTTAATTAAAGTTCCACACAATAACATCATAAAATAGGCTAACAGAAACTCGTTTTTCCTATGCATTATGAAAAAATATAACAAAATTATATATTTTGTTTACAAATATTTGTTTAAGATATTACAAAAACCCTATTAACAGTGATATTTGCTCTACGCATGCCTAATTTTTTAATTATTTTTAAATTAATTTGCATGTTTTCACACAAATGTTTTAATTTATATTAACTAAATTTTTGTTAAATTAACTTAATTTTTCTGCATAATTCTACCTTAATTCATCTTACAGTAAAATGAAATATAAGAAGGTAAATTAAACTTAAAAACTGACCCAACTTAATAAAAACTCCAGATTTTTGAAAAAAAACCTCCTCATAGCATTATACTTGAGCCTTATATGATTATTGATTATACGGGGCTTCATTAATGTTTGTAAAACCCCTGACCAAAAAATTTGGGGGTTTCCTATTCAGAGGTTGCACAAAAATTTTAAAAAAAATCCCTAGAAATATTCATTGGCCCGGGGATTTTAAAATCGATATTTAATTGTCAAAAACATTTTTTTTTAAAGGGTTTTAAAATTTACCATTTATCATTTTTTTAAGTAATTTGAACCAAGTTATTAGGGATTTTTGGATAATTTTTGTATGTATTTAGTTTTAGTCTCTTGTTTGTAAAAATTTTAATTTTCTAGTTTAATAAAAAATTCTAGTCAAGGAAAGAGGGATTTTTGTGCAGTAAGATAATTTGAATACGGTTTTTTTTTCATTCATTTGTAACAACGTCTACAAATTTTTTGATCAAATTATTATTGGAAAATGAAAACCTGCATTTCGCGTTAAAAAAAACATTTTTAAATTACATTTTTTGGTTTGCAATTTTAAAAAATTTTAAACTAGGGAAATGATGAAAATGGGAAAATTTTTACTCGGGAGTTTTCAAAGGGCGCCATGCGACTATGTTGCAGGCCTACGGAGCACCGGTGCGCGCTAAGGATAGTGTAAACGTAGTCTGTGGGTTTTTCGACAGTTGGACCATTAGCAGGATTTGTTGTAAAACGAAGACGACGTTTACACCATCCTTAGCACGCACCAGGACTCCCTGTCCTTGTCAATATCATATAGTGTTCAAATTTTAAAAACCCCCGGGCCCCGAGCCCCGACATTATTTACCTAGTTATAATTTTTATGTTCAAACTTTAAGATGCATTCGAAAACTGCATTTTTTTAATGCAAAATGCAGTTATTTATTTTCCCCTTAATTAAATTTGTTTTACAAAATTTCTTTGTTTATTTCAAAAGCAAAAAACTGCATTTGAATCCACTTTCTAAAAAAATCCCTCTAAAACCAGGTGCCATGTTTTTGACTATTAGGGGTTTTGGGAAAATCCCTTAATATATTTTATTATACCGGACTTTTAATTTAAACTTAATAGGGAAAAATCAAGTCACATTTACTCTTAGTTACACAGTTTATTCATATTATTTAAATAAAACTACTTGACTTAAAATGATGGACATGACTTAGATTTATTTTTACATTATTAATAAATTACACTACCTAAGTTACATAATAA
This sequence comes from Listronotus oregonensis, assembly GCA_019359885.1. NCBI lineage: Eukaryota > Metazoa > Arthropoda > Insecta > Coleoptera > Curculionidae > Listronotus > Listronotus oregonensis. The sequence goes on from JAHBCN010001044.1 coordinate 82,907, forward strand.
AAAAAAATTAAAAATTATTACATGCTAAAAAAATTAAGATAAAACAATGTGAGAAAAAATAACCGGCAAATGAAACCCATCAAAAAAGAAAGTGGTAAAAAAAACCCCTTCATTGTTAAGAACTCATCAAAGCATTGACAAAACTGCACCCCCTTCCCAAAATCTGGTGAAAAGGGAAATTTTTGCAATACTGTGACCTTATATGGATGCATTTCCCAAATTTTGGTTGGCCCTTTTTGGGAAAAACATTTTAAAAAACAAAATATGGCACTGTAAACATTAATTTAAAATTTTTTTTTAAAATATATCTTTACCGGACTGAGTAGACAACTTCTCTACTGATTTCTTAGGGAAAGTGCCAATTCGAGAATGTATATCAAGAACGGTTCTGAAGCCGGTAGGGCCCTTTCCATGGATTGCACTTAAAAATCAAATTTTGTTTTCAAACCATTGATTAGCACATGTCTGGATGGACAAATGTTTCTCTCAAAAGATTGTCAAAATTTTCTAAATTGGTCCATCAACTTTTGGGGAAAAATTGACCAGTTCATCCTTATTACAGTTGCACTTCTAAAATGTGCCATTTTTATAAAGGGATCTTTTCCCCAGTCCACATTTTAGAGATTTTCTAAAAAATAAACAAAAAAAGTTTTTTTTACGTAACCTCAATAACAAAAACAGATGTCACTTACCTTTAAAACTAGAAATATGAAAAGTAGTTCTGAAAAAAACTGTTCAAGCTTTTAAGGGTTTGTTTTTAAACATAATTTGTTCAAAAAAAAACTAAAACTTTTCCAAAAAAAATATCCAAAAAAACCCAAAAACCCAAACCCCAATGGGCTTTCAGTATGAGTAAGTCTACTGTCGAAAAAGAGCTTGCTGTGTTGCCAAACAATATTTTCCTCATAAAGGTGTGTTCTTTGGACTACTAACCTGCACGATTCCGATTTTTTTTGGGAATTTTTCATTTTAGGAGGGTTTTTATAATCTAATAATGATTTAAATATTTTTTTTGTTCGGAGTTTGAAACTGGTAAATTGTCACAGAAAAAATAAATTTGGCAAAAAAAATGAACTTTTTTCCATCTAAGAAGGTAAATTAAACTTAAAATCTGTACCACAAGCTTAATAATTAAACTCCAGATATATTTAGAAACAAAAACCTCCATCATCAGCATTATACACTTATGCAGCCTTATGATGATTATTGATTATAGTTGACCTCATCATGTGCATAGTTATTTACGATACAAGGCCAGAAAGAGACTTATTAAACGAGCAAATTTGAATGTTTTTTATTTGTTATTTTTTGGGGAATTTCTAAACAAGTGCTGTAATAATAGCTTCACGACCGTGTTTTGTACAGGGCTTTATTTCATTATGTGTTATTAAAAACGATTCATTTTTTTACCCTTATAGATGTACCCAGTAAAGTCAGCATCATATGGAATTTTTTTAAACAATTTTTTTATTTTAAATTTGACTTTGGCATTACTTTTTGCTTTGATCAAAATAAAAATTAAACAATGTGTGTAAAATATTAACTTTCTTTAAAAAAAAATCCAAAAGTGAAGTTGTTTATGAAAATGCCGCTAAAAGTTATAAGAAAAAGTTTTTCTAAATGCAAATTTCAGCCCACATGCAAAATTTCAGGTATATAAATGGTAATATTTTTAAGGCTCGCCACCATATTAAATGTGTTTTTCTACAAAATCCAAATTGCGCTATTAAAATTTGATAACATATGATACAAAGGTTTTTTATACCCTCGTTAAGAAAACTTTATAAAATATGTATTTTTAAATGGCTTTATTAAAAGGACTCAAATATTCTAATACAAAATTCATAAATAACAATAAAACCCATTTAAAATACTTTTAGGCACAAAATAATTTTTCAAAAATAAATAGTTTTTTAAACAGGGTCAAAAATAGATAAACTTTGCATCTCATGTTGACCAATAATTAATAGACCATTTTAAATTTTGCAAAAAACACACATATTTGATATGGCGCAACTTTAAAGAAAATGTGCTTGGAATAGAGCATTGTCACAACTAGGAAGTTTTATGTAGATTGCGTTGAGTCTTATTTGGCAACAGTGGTGCAATTTACAAAAAAATAGTAAAAAATCAAAATTATCTTATGCACCTAAAATTGGGCATATGGGCAAAAGTGCCTTAAAAAAACCTTTGCTTATAACTTTTTTCAATATTTTTAGAAATAACTTCAGTTTAGGATTTTTTATTGGAACAAAATTAACAGCTAATGCGAATCACGTGGCTTCTATTTCTTTAGTAAGCAATCTCCATCTAAGTAGGAATTAATGTCAAAGTCAAAATTTAAATAAAAATATTTATAAAAAAATATCATAGAATGCTTTTAAATTTGTTTTTTGTAAAATAAAAATAACAAACTTGACAGTTCATAACTTCGTGTGCGCTTTGTAATAAATTTTGCAAAAATGTAAAAAAACTAGCAGAACAGTTAGTGCATTTAAAAGTTCATCTGTTGAGGAACAATACATTATATATTTCATAGAAAATAAAACAAAAGGAGCAAAGTTCCCAGAGCAAGCAACAAACCATATTTACAACCACCATCGTAGCAAGTGAAACTGTGCCTCAGAAGGCATCCCTTCATTTAGGGTGCAAGCAAACTCACAATGCACAATTACTGTTAATAATAACAGTAATTAGTTTATAGCCTTGATTTTGTTTCTAGATTCAAAGGTATAATATTTAAAAAAGATAAATTTTGTTTTTTTTCTTTTCAAAAAGAGTCCAGGAAGTAAAAAATTCCCGGACCCAGTACTGTAATGGGATATTTCCCGTATTCAGATAAGTCCTGGAATATCCTGACATATTACAGTACAGTATAAAATAAACAGATTTAAACTTTTGAACCATAAGCCTACAGTTTACTATTGGGTTATGATTAAATTGCCTAATAAATAATAATACCCTATTTAAAAACATTTAGAGAAAAGGTAAATATTTAACGAATTAAGAAATTGAAACAAGCAAACATCTTGTTAAAATTTTAGTTAAGGGGTTACATAGGTTTCACGGTTTCGTAAAATCATTTTTTATTATTATCTTATTAAATTCTACAACATTTCTAGAAAATTGTCCTAAATTTTCAAATTGATACGAATAATAGTTTCCGAGATAAAGCCTTCAGAAGTCGAGCGCTCAAGGCCAGCTAGGCTAAGCGCGCCGCAGGTATGCCGAAGTAGCTGCTCGTCTATTGTTAGTTTGTCCTTCTTGTCCATTTTTTTCACTCTCTAAGGGCAACTATTCCCAATCACGAACAATTTACGACATCAGCCGAAGTCGAAATTTTTCCCACTTTTATTATCACTAAAAACTTCAAATTCAATTTTTACTTTTTTTTTCCTTCGTCCAAGTCCTAGTTTATGGTCTTAACTAAAATACATATTTTTTTTCACTTCAGATGATTCTGTAAGAAATTCTTCTGCCAACGCGGACGCACCTTTTTTCGAAGATTGCCGGGAAACGACGTCACAATGGCAGAGTTTTTAATATTTTTTCACAAACATTTTAGAACTTCTTTGTCAAATGTGTATCTTTATGATAGTACAGAATTTGAATTTAAAATTTCATTTTTTACATGAAAAATAAATTGTTGAAAAAAGTCCGCGACGACCCCTTAAAACAGCTGTAAATGTCAACTTACAACACATTAAACATAATTTTCAATAGAGATTTAAGTAAAAATACTTAAATTCTTTATTTAATAAAAAGTTACCTTTCTAAATTTGAACAACCAAATTTAAAAGAAAACCAAAATAAACCCATCAAAAATGTATTTTTACTATACATTTCTGGATTATTAAATAAAATTCAACGAAGAGGAAATAAATTTAACATCCGTACTACCTTTAAAACAAAAACACTATTACAAATGACGATAAAAAAGGTAAAATATAAACAAAAATCCAAATAATGTTATTTACAAGATCCCTCGGGAATGTGATACATTTTATATAGGCAAAACCTCTGGAGCATTAGCCAAACGCATAGAAAAGCACATGAATTTGGTAATAATCACGAAATAAACTAAAATACCTTTAGTATTTTGGCATTTATCTTTCTAAATAAAGATGTAAATAAACCTAAATACCTTTGATATTTTAGCAAAGGAAACCTGTTTCAAAAAGAAAAATAAAAAAAGTACATAAATAATATTAAATTAAGATAATTGTGTCATCTTAAAATCCGTTAATTTAAACATAACCTAAATTCACTAAACACCTTGTCGTTATTATTGAAAATAATAAATGTACCGGTTACATCAGATTACATTATTTCATTATCATTTATCATTTATAAAGTTGTCAAAAAAAAACCAGAATACCCTAAATTAATATCTATAACAAAATTTAAATAAATTTAATTACTATTAAGGTTTAGGCAAAATTTTTAATCTAATTTTATCTTTTAGTTGTTAAGGTAGTTTATTCGCGACAGTCATAAACAAAATTATCGGCTTGTAGTAAGTAAAGCCTAGCTCGTCCACTATACAAAACCCCAATCTCTAATAGAAATCTTTTGTTTTTATCTCTTCCACACCATACGCGTCAAACTCGTCCATCTCTCTCTAACAGAAATTGATTGTTGAACGGGTTGGTACTACTACCAGAACGGATCATTATATTTTTTCCTATTTTAGCCTAATTTGCGATGCAGTTTTTTAAATGGACTCCAAATTTAGTGCTGTTTGAAATAAGATCGAATACGCTTTAAAAAAGTTAGAGGTTCTCAATCCTTGACAATATTATTTTTGTTGGAGACTCTACACACAACACATGAGGTCTGTCGTTTTCCAGCTATTTTTTACACTATTTTACTCTTTTTAGACCCACCTAGCCCTAAAATACACCTTTCATAACGGCGATTACATAAAAAAGATAATATCAAATAAACCTAGTAAACTTCCAAAAATCAATACCTTTTTAACAAAACGATAAAAAAATTCAGGGTTTTTCTTTTAATTTTGTAATACTTTGATTTATATTGCACTAGTTTGAAAAAAATATCGTAGAAACCGGTTTCAAGATATTCCGAAATGAATGCATAGCTTTCATATATGACTGATATCGACAATGTTAATTTTTTTTTATCTTGGGACAGTCCACGAAGGCTGTGTGGTGAGAGAGAGTTTGTTCACACGGTACCTAAATATTTGGAGATTGGGAGGAGAAGGAAAAACTATAATAAAGAAACGAAGAAAGCGGGAAGTTCGGGGCCTCTCTAACTGAACTGTAAAAAGATGCATAAAAGTAGCACTACGCGTTGCTCTGTTAGGAGCTGCCAGATGTCCTACACCTCTATGGCGGGCAAGAAGAGGAAGCCTTTCTGTAAGAATGGGATTATTAATAAGAAGAACGGCTTTTCTTTAAATGGAGTGTCGTAGAGGACGCCATTCCCAGACATGAAAACAATATTCTAAAGAGGGTCTGATTTGGGATACATGCAGAGTATACAGATTGGAAGAAGAGAAATACATTCTAGCTCGAAAGAGGAATCCACCGCCGAGGCTATGGATGTAATGTGTTTGTGCCAATTGTTATTCTCAAAAGTAACGCCGACAAGATTAAACGACTCTTTGTTCTGCAGAACTTGGTCGTTTATATGTAACAAATGAGCATTGGCAATCCAAGATAAGTTTGAGGCCCTGTGAAAGAGATATCTGTATTGACCTGCGCATGTTTTCCAAATCAGAATTACGCAGGAAGAAGGAATGAAAGGAATGATTGTGGAAGAGAGAAGACCGTTAATGTATAGAAGAAACAGAGTGGGTACCAGCACTGAGCCCTGGGGCACCCAAGCATTAATTTGGTAGAAGCTGAAAGAATGACCATCTACAGTAACTGATATACGTCGATCAGAAAGGAAACTGGACAGCCAAGAGCAAAGCTTAGGTGGAAGACCGTAAGAAGGCAGTTTGTTAAGAAGCCCAGCATGCCAGACCTAATCGAAAGCTTTGGATATGTCAAGAGCATCGATCTGGTATTCACCAAGAAACTCAAGGGACTTGTTTCAGTTTTGTGAGACAAAGGAAAGAAGATCAGATCCGGATCTTTTGTGACGGAATCCATACTGTCTATTATTAAAGATCTTGTGTTTTCATAGATACTTTTGGATGATTTGGAAATAAATGATTTTTTCCATAACTTTGCAAACAACAGAAAAAAAAGATGTAGGTCTATAGTTTAAAGGGAGAGTTTCCGCACAATTTGATTGTTAATATCTCGCTTCACAGATGATAACAAATTTTAGATTTTTTTTCAATTAGATAAAAGACACATTTCTTACCCTATATTTTAATTTCATTTTATTTATAAGAAAAACCATTTTACGAGTGAACTACAAAAAAAAAGTTTTTTAATTTTTCTATACTTATTCAGAATACATGAAACAATATAAAACATATCTGCAATTAAATTTAATTAATTAAATTAAAAGTTTTACTATTAACTTTCTAACTTGACAACCTCGCTAGTCCCTAAAAAAGCAACAGGAGCAACCGAACGCCCCCTTTCGAAAAGCGACATTGTTCCTTAAACATGCAATTTGTATTGCTACTAAGTCGCGTTCTGCGTTGATGATTAATGACGTTTTTTAAGGGATAGTGCCATCCCTGAGGGGTAACCAAGTCGCGCAAAGGGAAAACAACCAGAGCGGAAAATGAAAAGTTTGGATGAATGGAATTACGATTGAGAGTGTGTCACCTTTTAAAGGCCTGAAAAGAAGGTAAAGGTAAGAACCTTAAGGGGAATTCTAGTCTAGAAAGTAAAAAAAAATCCATGTGTTTCATATCTCAATAGTTTAGGATTTTTTGAAATTCGAATTATTTTTAAAGTTATAGCTAAAGTTGTTGTTCGGCGCAATGAAGCCAGGATCGAAAGTTCTCGTATATCGGAGAAAAATTTGTTAAATATTTAATTTGAGGCTCGATTTATGCAGCCGGAATTGCTGAATAAAGAAATGAAATATTCTATCTGTTACTTACTACCTGAAATTTAACTTAAACTTTAAACGCGTTTTTCTCAAAATCATTTTTTTCGAAACGTTTGTCATAAAGTCTTAAAGTTCTAATTAACCAATTTTCTTAAAAGTTAGCGTGAATTTTCTTTATATATCCCTCTATGTCAGAAACCAACAAAAAAGCCAAATTTTCATATTTACTATTTTTAAGAATCCGAAAAAGTAAAAAAATAACTGAAAAAAATACCTTTTTTTTAAGAAACCGTAATTTTGCAAAAAAATTTTTTTTAGTTCCTGACATAATGACTTTATACTGATAAAGAATCTACCATTTTTTTATTTTTCAAATGACCCGAAGAGAGCATTACTAACCTTGAAGAGACCACGCATTACTTCGGGACTTATACTAGAATGTCATCAAGCCCTGACTAACATCTCTCTAAATAATATGGTCAACCTAACCTGGATCAAGGGACATGACATATCTAAAAGTAATCATACCGCTGACTCGCTTGATAGGGCGGCTGCGAGACGGAAAGTAGTTGGTCCCGTCCCCACCTCTGGATTGACAACAGCAGCGATTAAAGAGATCATTAAAGAATACTCCCATCAACTGTTTAAAGAAAAGTGGGATGATACCACGAACTGCAAAAATAATACTGAGCTATCCAGACAAGTCAATAGCGAAAAAAAGCCTTATGATGTCCAGAAAGAACCTCCGAACACTAACGGGTGTTCTAACTGACCACTGCTTGCTACGGGGACACCTATTTAAAATGGGACTAGCAGACACAGAATTACGTAGAGGCTGTGAACAAAAAAATGAGACCGTGGAACACATTCTTTGTGATTGTCTCGCCTTACATTTGAACGAAACTCCATGGCGGGTACGAACTGGCCATTACTAGCCGAAATTAAGGAAACTATTTCAAATCAATAGGTTGGACGACGCAGAAAATCTCCCTCCTACAAGAGGATGCACAAGGGACCTACTGAGGTCTAGGTGCAATATATTACCACCCTCTGAACATTCAGATCAGATCAGAACAGACCAGAAGAGAGGGACTTGTGACAAGGTGGACACGTTCTTTTTTTCTCTACTTCAACAACGTGTAACTTTATTAAATATGTTTTTTTTTTTGATTTTTTTTTGTAAATTCTTAAAATATAAATAAATAAATGATAAAAAAAAGGGTAGCGAAAATATTAATTTTTTTATTGACCGTTAAAAAACGCCAGAAATTCGGGCTTCTAGAATACCACCTTAAATCTTTTTAAAACCGATGAAAACTTATGCGAAAAAATATTTGAACTAAACCATTTTCGTTTATTGGAACTGTTTTCCTTACTTCTTTAAAAAATTACATTGGTAATGGTCCATACATGTTACAGTCAATTAATGTCATTAGTTTTGTTTCGTGTCGGCAAAAAAATGTAAGCATGGCATATATATAAGCTATAATTAATATTGTGCTACAATATTCCAAGCAGGGTTGGATTTGGAATACATACAAAAGTATAAAGCTTAGAAAAAGAGAGATACTTTCTAGGTAGAAGAGAAATTTAAGCTTTTAGGAAGTTTGTAACTTTGGATGTTATATATTTAAGGTCATTCTAGAAAGTAGCGGCAACAATATTAAATTATTCTTTGTTATTTCAGAACTTGGCGTGCGTTTGTGTTTTTTTCAAATTAGGCTTAGATACGGGCTTAAGAAATAAATAAGCTAAGAGTACTATCGTCGGTAAAATTATGAATGAGATAATTAGGAAAAAGAAAGGATCGCCAATGTAAAGAAGAAAGAGAGTTGGTGTCAGTAATGAGACTTGGAATAACTCCACATGACCAAATATTTATGACAATTCCATATATTAAAGGAAATTCGAAAAGATAAACAAAATCGTAAATAAATATATTATTAAAACGCCATTTAAATCACAAACTACTCTAAGAAGCATTCTTACTAAGGCGAGACCAGACAACAAAGTTTTAAATAATGACTGTATCTACCAAATTCCCTGTGAATGTGGCGAGGTATACATCGGGAAAACGAAATGACCATTTGAAGAGTCAAAGAGCACAAAGACATACGGAACGAGATGACACGTCGAAGTCAGGGATTGCCGAACACTCTTGGTCAAATCAACGTCGCATACAATGGTCGAAAGCAAAAACTATTCATAATGAAACCCACTAAAAGAAAATTAAATTTAAAAGGTAATTGTAAACAACCAAAATGTATTTTGCAAGCCTAGTATTGATATTTCAAATATCTGGCAGCCGCTGCTAAACCGTGAAAAGTCGGTCAAGCTTTGGTGAACAAGGGATAGTATATAAGTCGTAGTTTTTAGGAATAGTTTTTGGTTATCACTTGAAAACGGTTGGAGATACTTCACTAACCGAAACGTTGTGTAACAAATAACAAATAAAGACAATGGAAGTCAAAGAGTTTAGTGTTATTGAATATATATGCACTTTTTTTTATTGTACGTTTTTTTAACATGTTTTCTTTGCTAAAATACTAGAAGTATTCCTGTTTATTATATGGTTGTTATCTAATTTGTGTTGGCCAGTGGCGTAGCTACGAAACCAAGCACCCTGAGGCAAATAGGTAACTAGGGCCCTTTTTATACTGGTTACTATATAAATACTTTTAAGGTGCAGAGCTATGTAATTGTAAGCTCTTTACCGTCAGCTGTAGTGCAGTGTAATGCAGTAGATAATATTGAAATAAAAATAATACATTTTAAAGCAAAGACTAAATAAACCTTCTTTGCAACAGGGATACCGTAAATGCCTACATTATGTGGCACTAAAAGTAAACCCTAACATAATTTGAAAATATTTGCACATAGTTTAAATGCTTCGGCATTTTGGCAACTTGAACGTAGAAGTAAATGCACAGTAAACTACAAAGTCTTTGTTTTCAAAAAAAAAGTTTTTAAAAAACATGATAAAAAAACACACCAACAATAACTAGTATTACTAAAAACAAAAAAATTTTTTTAAAAAAAGCTGGACGGGAACATAAAATAAAAAAGAACGGCAACGTCGCTAAATACGACAAATGACAATAATAAAATTCAAATTAAACCAATTTTTACAGATTTAACTGAAAAAATATTCTATGTAATTGAGTTATATTAAAGTGAAATGAAATACTTTTGATTAAATTCATTAAAAGGCCAAATTGTAATATTTTTTACCTAGATTTTATTTCGTCACGTTTGGGGACCTGAGTATTTTTATCAGCTGATTGATGACGTATGGAAATTGTTTTGCGTTTACTATATGTGACTGGTATCGCAGCGAACGTGTTAATAAAGCAAAATTCACAGAAACATCACTTTTTTAGATTCAAGATTGCAGTTACGCCCCCTAGCGGCCATTTCAGAAACTTGAAAATAATTTCCAGCTATTTCCCTTGACCACTTTTACAAAAAATATTTTTCCCCGACGCGCTGTATGATAAACATTTTCTAAGATACAGCCGGTGTCCTTTCTTATTTGGACATCCGGTGCAATTTGGTTTCAAAACTATTTTTTATTAGAATGTCTTATGTTCTTGTGTAATAATTTATTTAAACAATCTTGGTCGTGTTAATAAATGGAAAAAATATCATCTATATATTTTTACCAAACTAAAGATTTAAAAATAAATTACTACAAAATTATACCAGGACCGAAGCGGTCCCATTAAAAAAAATCCTTTGGTTTGTACCTAACGAAGACTTTTTAATAAATGAATCCGCCACAACAATACAAAACGTCTTTACAAAAAATATTTGTTGTTTACTACCGTATATCAACTTAACATTCACCCTATTGCCCTTACTCGTAAATCATATACGTAAATAAATAATGTTTTATTTCAATGCATAATTTATTAATCGTACCGAATCGTATTCCTGTCATTGTTACCAAACAGGTTTTTCCACCTCACTCCAAACCCAATTTTCCTGACACCTCATTACACTCTGCCCCTCATTCCTGCTAATCTAACCAAAATGAAAACGAAAAACTTGCCGCACCGACGTCGGTCTTCGTTCCTGTGGGACGCCGGGAGTCCCCGAATAACAGGGGGATCGAAATAGGGTCGTCGTTCACGCGAAAAATGGACTTAAGCAGATTTAGGTGGAAAATGATAAGATATGATATAGTATGCTGACAAGTCGCGTGTTTTGTGATGATGTTGAGGGGTCCTTTAGGGCATCAAAAAGAGGATTTAAGATTTTCAGAGGAATGCTTAGATGCGTAATGTGATAACATGTTTGATATTGACATTTTCTGCTAATCCGTAATACTCATTTTCTTATTTAGTGAGGAAAGTGATACTTTTTTGCTCGAGGCTGCCGTTACCCGAACGACGCACAGTGGCATAATACGAGGTAGACTATTTCAGCTTCACCGAATTTCATTTTTTTTTAACGAGAATTTCATAAAATTTAAAAAAGATTGTCAAAGCCCTTCTTTGAGAAAACATTTTTATTTTTTTAAATCTTGCTCCAATTTGAAAAAGTGGCAACTGAAATTTTAAGTCTTTGGGTAAAACATATTTTTACTTAATATTTTGGCCTGAATATTGTTACTTGCGGGTTTTCGGGGTCATGAATTACGAATATAAAGTCGAAATTTGAAAAAATATAAATCCAAGATGGCGGATCCAAAATGGCGCTTATCAAAATTGAAAAACACTAAATATACGGAGAATATGCTGTAAATGTTATCTTTTTTACATTATTTAGAAAAAAATATATATATATATATATATATATATATATATATATATATATATATATATATATATATATATATATATATATATATATATATATATTTATATACCTTAAAACTACTATACTGTGTAAGTCAAAAAATAATTACAATAAAAAAACTTAAATCTTAAAAAGCCTTATTACCACTTTATTCTTATATCTAAAAATCTGAAATAAATTTTGCAATATGTAAATTTCAGTAACAATTAATAAAATACCCATGAACGTTATACAGACTGTATCAAAAAAATGAATTTATTTTTTTTTATTCAATATATGTTTTTTTTATTCTGTACATTATTTTGACATATTGTTATTAACTGTCCCAAGATGTATCTACCTATATTAAAAAAAAAACCTGTAGAAAAACTTTTAAATCTATTTTAAATTTTAACTATAATTTTCAAAAATTTATTATTATTTTTCTATACATCCCCTATAATTTTAATATATTTTTTAATTCTACGTGTTTCAGCAAAATTTTATTTCTTTAAATTTATAAATAAAATAATTAAAAATTTTTGTTTTTTCAAGTTAAAAAAATTAATATTAATTTTTTGATGTATTTCGTATAATTGAAATATACAGGGTCGCTTTTATGTATGGAAACGGTCGATTATTTGCTAAAGTAAGATAGCTAGCGAAGAATGTTAAATAAAAAACTTTTAGGGTTTTTGAAATCTATTACACTGCACATAAGCTAAGTATACAGGATCAGTCAAAAAGCCATGAAAGAACAAAGTTACTTTATTTTAAAGGGAACCCCCCTGTATATTATTCAATATTTCAAATATTTACAAGATTTAAAAAATGTTAAGCACACTACATACCCAATCTTAACCGTTTTCGAGATATCGAGTTTCGAATATCGTTTTCAAATAAATTATTACACTCATTAATTTTTAGTCCATCAAGTTACCTTAGAAGATATTTATCTCCATAACAATGTTGTGTTGTCACCTTGACAACAGATATGCCAAAAAACTTACATTTACAATCTGTGAACAGTTTTCGCGTAAAAATGGCACGTTTAAGTGATACCGAGCGCATTGAAATTTTAATGATGATAGGGTACGGCGATAGAACACAGAGTTTTACCCAAGTGGTGTATATTTTTTATGAATTGCATCCAGATCGGGAACCTATAACTAAATCAACTGTTTTCAAAACATTGCAGCGTTTTCATGAAACTGGAGGTGTGAAAGATCGACCAAAAAGTGGAAGACCGGTAAGCGTTACTAATGAAGAAAATTCTCTAAATGTCATGTTAGATGTGGTAGAAAATCCAATAAATTCGACACAACAGCGGGCTTTAAATCATAATATGAGTCGATATTCCATTCAAAAAATTACCAAAAAAAATTCAAACCATATAAAATTCATTTGTTACTAGAATTTAGTGAAGACGATTTTGATCGCAGAATTCAGTTTTGCGAAATCATTATGGATACATTGAATCAAAATGTCAACTTTGTCAACCACATTTTATTTTCTGATGAATCAACGTTTGTTTAAACGGGCACGTAAATCGATACAACTGTAGATATTGGTTAGACCAAACCCACATTGGATGGAACAAGTTCATACCCAACGACCACAAAAAACCAATGTTTGGTGTGGCATTATTGGTGGAAACGTCATAGGACCCTATTTTATACATGGAAATTTGAACTCTGAACGATATTTATTACTTTTACAAGAGAATATTGTTCCACAGCTCAGACGATTATTTCCGAACCATAATAATCCCAATTTACCAGCTGAACAAATTGGTTTCAACAAGATGAGGCTCCACCACATTTTGGACGGATGGTGAGGGAATATCTAGAGGAAACTTTTCCTGGTAAATGAATTGGGCGCAGAGGTGCAATTGAATGGCCTGCTAGGTCTCCTGATATGACCCCTCTTGACTTTTTTTCTTTGGGTCCATATCAAAAATTTAGTGTACAAAAATAGGCCACAAAATATCAAAGATTTGCAACATAGAATAATGCATGAAATTTCCAGTATTGCTCCCAATATCCTTTTAGATTCGCTACAAAATTTTGTTCAACGAATTTATTACTGTCAGGAGGTAAACGGTGGACACTTTGAGCACCTTATAAAGTAGGATGTCAAATTGTTGTTTACTAAAACTTAGTTTGTCTTTTTTATTATTGTTATTTTCATTCGAAACTCGATATCTCGAAAACAGTTAAGATTGGGTATGTAGTGTGCTTAACATTTTTTTTTAGAATCTTGTAAGTAATTGAAATATTAAATAATATACAGGAAGTTCCATTTAAAATAAAGTAACTTTGTTCTTCCATGGCTTTTTGACTGATCCTGTATACTTATTTAACATTCTTCGCTAGCTATCTTACTTTAGCAAATAATCGACCGTTTCCATACATAAAAGCGAAACATAAACCAAATAACCATATATACCATTGATCAAATTTTTGTTTTATTATATAAGTAAATGAAGTTGCTACAATGATTTGAAAATTTAAAAAAACATGTTATGTACAATTTTTTTGGAACACTGTGTATAATTTTTTAATTTGCTATAACCAACTGCCCTCTAAAATATATCTTCTTTCTTTTCTAGATATTGCATATAGACAAACATTTATAGCATATTTTTAGTATTTTTTAATTTTGATTTCAATTTTTTTCAAATTTCGACCTCGGATTCGTGATCAGTGACCACGAAAACCCCTGAGTTAAATGTTTTATCCATATTCCCGTATTTTAAATGTTTTTTCTATTTTGATACCCGCCCTTTGGGATCCGCCATCTTGGATTTTAAATTTTGACCTTATATTCGTGATTAGTGACCCCGAAAACCCCAGATAACAATTTTTAGGCCAAAATGTCAAGTAAAACTATATTTTACCCAAAGACATAAAATTTCAGTTGCCACTTTTTCAAGTTGGGGAGAATTTAAAAAAAAAAATTTTCTTAAAAAGGGCTTTGACAGTCTTTTCCAAATTTTATAAGTTTTCATTAAAAAAAATGAAATTCTGTGAAGCTCAGAGTTCTATAGCCTGTAGTAAAAATCTAAACCATCCAAAAAAAAACACGCAAAAAAAGTTTTTTTTCTTTTTTGGTTTACTGCTATTTTGGAACAAATAAAATGCATTTTGCGATTTCCAACCATTCCAAACTCGTAAGAAATATAAATTTTTTGTATACAAACAATACTTATAAAGTTATAAGCGATTAAATTAGTAAAGAATGCATTTTTCCTTTTTTCACATGTCATATATTTAACAAATGTTTTGGACATTTCTGAGAAAAAGCAAATGTCGATTTGCTTTCTCTAAAGGGTTTTCAGCAAATACATGCTTGCCACACATAGGCCTCTAAAAAGAACTGGAATACTAACTTCCATAAGCTCCTGTATAATAAAAATGGTACGCACATGCGTATTTATATTGGCAACACTGCAAATATTAACAAACTTTATGTCATTTGTCAACTGTCATTAAGTTGATTTAGTCGATTCACTTTTCATCTTGTTGTCGGTTTACATTTTTGCAAAATTAATAGTCTGTGACTGTTTTGGGTGATATTTTGTGTGGTTGTAGTCCGGGAGGCCACCGCAAAAAACCAAGCCAATAAGAGATACGCACGAAACATTTTTTTGTGCAATGTTGTCAACCTAGACTTTTAGACTTGCCAAAATCGTAAAGAACAAAATCCCATTGAAAGTGTCATTTTTAATTCCTGGTAAGTATTCTTGTTCTTTTTTGACATCTGTATTGTCACCTCGTACATCCGACCAGATACAGATAAAACTTGATCTAGATACTAGGTATGTTAAACTACAGGCGAGTCATTTTCCCATGACTACAATTTCAGAATGCCAAATCTTATTAAAGCTATTGAAAATATGGGCGTATATTAATTTAATAAATAGAGCACAAAAAAGAGTTTATTAAAATATTGTCATGGTTTGTAAAGTTTGCTGTAATCATCTGATAGAGTAATGGTAAATTAATATGTGACAGTGTATACAGGGTGCTATAAATTAGAGGTGAATATGTAAAAACAAATTTTGAGATTTCTTTTGAATAAAAGAAAATTCCTAAATTATTATTTATAGTGAATTAAAGAAGCCTATTCATGTATAAAATTCTGTATATCGAAATTCATCTGCCAATTAAAGTAAATAACTTAGTGTAGGTATATATTACTAAAGATACATTGTAATTTAAATATTCGTTAATTAGGGTACTAGGAAATAGCTCAGTCCTCAGTAGCATAGTGGACAGAGTCTTTATTTGCCACCCAGGTTCAATCCCCAGCCGCGGAGACATATTTGGGTAGTAGGTATTTAAAAATAACGTCCGTGGTGGCCCTACAAGTTGTCTAAAAGGTGCTGTGAAATGCAACGTTCGCTTGTTTTAGTTCTTGGACAACTTTGACGGAACTAGAAAAAAATGGGTTAAACATCAGAAAACCCAGCACCCACGGTACTCTGGTACTCAGGTATTAAACCTTCGGGGGCTCTCATAAAGACAAAAAAATATCGACAGGAATATTTCTTTATACAATCAATCCATTGCTCATTAAGAATCATAAATGGTCTGAATGTGTAGTTTTTTGTAAGAGGATCTTCTACGCTCACATTTTTTTAGTATATCACCTTATTTTGTATAACACGTAGCTATGGATGCAACGCTAAAAATCTTGTCCAGCTTAATGCTTCACAAACATAATCATATTTGCTGCAGTAAAAAGATCTGTCAATACTTATCCTGTACTTATGACCGGCCAAGTTCTGCAAAACATAGAGTTAGTTAATCTTGTGGCCGTTACATTTTAGAATAACCCCAGTTGGCATAAACATATTATATCAATAGCAACAAAATTTTAAAAAAGCTCACATTTCTCTTTTAAGTCCAAAAATATTTTTTCCTTTCAATATGTACATACAAAGTATGTATTTCAAGTCATGAGCGTATTCAGACTTGAGTCTAGGGGCGCAGCATAAATGCTAGCTAGCCTTGTAGCCTTTGACTTAGGGACCCGGATCTGAAGTGACCGAGTTTAAATCGTCAAGCTGATTGTTTAAGTTTTTTTTTTCTTAGGACTGTCCACCAAGGCCAAGCCTAAATACTGTCTAAAGTTTGGAAATAGAGAGTTTATTCACACGAGACTTAAATATTTGGAGATTTGGGGGAAAAGGAAAATCTTCTGCGGGTAACTGGTTCCATAATCTGGGGATAAGAGAATGAACTAAGTGTGAAGTTCGGGGGCCTCTCAAGTTGAACTGTTAAAGGATGATAAAAGTGGCACTACGTGTTTGTCTGTTGGGGTGCCAAAGGGAATTATAGGCCAACTCACGAAGCCTTAAAATACGAAAAGGGAAAATTCTACAGCTCGTCATGGGCAAAGAAGGCTTCTGTTGTGAATCATTGATTAAGACTAACAGCTCTTCGCTAAATGGAGTCAAGAATGCTAAGTGTTGTAGAAGGCGCCATTCCCCAGATGTGAGAACAATATTCTAAAGAGGGTCTGATCTGGGATACATACAGAGTATACAGATTAGAAGGAGAGAAATACTTTCTGGCTCGAAAAAGAATCCAAGCTTCTTTGAAGCTGCTGAGGCTATGGATGTAATGTGTTTGTGCCAGTTAAAGTTATTCTCAAAAGTAACACCAACAAGATTAAACGATTCTTTGTTCTGCAGAACTTGGCCGCTTATAAGTAACGGATGAGCCTTGGCGACTTTTTCCGCCATAGCGAACATGGCTGTGTTTTGAAGGCATTAAACTGGACAAGATTTTTGGCTCCCCAATTAAAGATTACTTTAAGGCCTTGTGAAAGAGATTTCTGCATTGACCCTTGCTTGCTTTCAAAATCAGAATTACAGGGTGGCTTAAGAAATTTAATATTAGAGTGGAGGGTACTATCGTCAACAAAACTATGGATAGGATTGTTTATGAAAGAGAAAAAACGTTGATGTGAAGAAGGAACAGAGTTGGTGCCAGTACTGAGCCCTGGGGCACCCCAGCATTAATTGGATAAAAGCTGGAAGTATGACCATCTACAATAACTGATATACGTAGATTAGAAATAAAACTGGAGAGCCAAGAACAAAGCTTAGGTGGAAGACCGTAGTAAGAAAGTTTGTTAAGAAGCCCATCATGCCATACCTGATCAAAAGCTTTAGATATGTCAAGAGCAACGATCTGGGATTCACCAAGAAACTCAAGGGACTTGTTCCAGTTGTGTGAGACAAAGAAAAGAAGATCAGCTGTGGATCTTCTGTGACGGAATCCATACTGTCTGTCATATAAAAGTTTGTGTTTTTTCAAATCCTTCAATATTTGAGAATTAATGACTTTTTCCATTATTTTGCAAACAACAGAAATAAGAGATATAGGTCTATAGTTAGAAGGGAGAGTTAAGATGGGTGCAAGCTCAGCGGCACATTTGTTTAAAACGATTGCTGGTATGCCATTCAGTCTAGACGATCTTTTGGTATTGAGAAAAGAAAGGATACGCTTGATCTTTTTGACTTCAAAAATTATATCGGACATTTTATGTGGAACAGAGGCAACTGTTGGAAGAGGAAGATTAACGGAGGATCGAAAGTAAAATTTGCAGCAAATTGTTTGGCAAATCGTTCGGCTTTTCCTTCAGAGGTATAAACAATTTTATCTTCAGAGATTAGGGGTGAAAAAGAATTTGTGCAAAGGTTTTGACTAATGTTTTTGGCAAAGAACCAGAAGGATTTACTGCCATTCGAGCAAAAGAGGACTTTATCTTTTATCTGATTGTTAAAATGGTCTTTGGCTTCTGAAATAGTTTGATTATACTGATTTCTTGCTTGAATACTAGCCTGGCGGTTTTCGGGACTAGGGTTTTGAAGAAACTTTTTGTGGGCTTGGATTTTTAAAAGTCTGGCTTTGTCACAGGATTTAGAAAAGCATGGTTTGTAGTTTGAAGGTTAGGAGTTCTTTTTGGTATGAGGAATATAGGTCTCAATGCCTAGTTGAATTATTTCGGTAAATTGTTTGCAAATGGAGAGATGGTGAGTGGAAAAGAATATGGATCCTAAGGGTAGGTGGCAAAGAAATTCTCAGGCCATCACAGTCCG
Organism: Listronotus oregonensis; assembly: GCA_019359885.1. Taxonomy (NCBI): domain Eukaryota; kingdom Metazoa; phylum Arthropoda; class Insecta; order Coleoptera; family Curculionidae; genus Listronotus; species Listronotus oregonensis. Next base: position 101,784 of record JAHBCN010001044.1, read on the forward strand.
CCGACTTATAGTGCAAGACAGTGCGTGGAGGTGTACATTTAGTTGCCTCCGAAATAATTTTTTTCTTAATTTTATCAAGCTGTTAATATCTTCAACGTGAATTTTTAACCAAAAATATTTTGAAGTCCAGATTTGACAACTTTAAACCATTTTCACGCTTTCGATGTTCGAGCAATAAATACGTCATGTTTCAAGTAAGTTTCTATGTCTGGGGAATGCCGCCTTCCAAAACTCTCGGCATCCTTAATTTTATCCAAAGAAGAGCCTTTGGCCTTATTAATGACTCTACTCCTACAGGGAAACCTCCATCTCTTGCCTACCGAGCTGTATGGGCTCAGCTGCTGTTGAAACAGAGCGACGAGAACGGGAATAATTTTAAAGTGAGAGAGAACAACGCATGCTGATGACGCTGGTGGCCTTTTTAACTTTAAATCGGACTATAGCACTCATATGCATTTGTTTCCAGTCCATCTGTTACATCAGTTTCCAATTCTTTATGTATTAATTCTTAAAATGTCTAGACTGTTGAATCTGGTTCCTGTGGAAGTTTTTTCTTTTCCTTAAAATCTCCGAAAATTCTTCATAAACTGTCTCGAGTAAAGACAAATCACTGGGGCCTTTGTGTAGAAATGTATTAATATGTTCCTAAGAAAATACCTTTTTTTGCTACCTCTCGTTTTGTTGCTTGAAAAACTTGAAAATATCTAGGTTAAAAGTGTTAAAACACAATCCTTAGTATGGAGTTTATAAATCAAAGCATTAATGAGTTTTTTCTTTTGCCATTTGACAAAAATATGCAAAAATTACCGTTTCTATTATTTATATTTTTCGCTCTTTATGCTATTTCGAACAGGTTCCGGTATTAACTTTTTTGGCTTCAGTTGTTTTAACAATGCGTTCTTTTATTTCATCCAGAGCGTAAACAACAAATCCACATGGGCTTTTTATTTTATTTTTTTTCGTTTCCAGTGACAACCTAAGGCGCGAATGGTAGATGAATGAATAACAGGTGAGGGGATTGCCAGTGAACACTACGTACATTCAGTCATAAGCAGTTCGGATTATACATTAAACTGTCCGATAATGGTGACATTACCTAGATGATAGAGAAAATCAAGGGTAGTGATTATTTATATATTAACTGTAATGGCCCTGTACCTAACTTTGGTATTATAAAAGCTCCTCTGAGATATTCTTATAAAAAATTGAAATATTGTTTATGATAATTTAATTTTTAAATTTGAATTTTGAAATGGAACTCACCCTATAGAACCTATGTAAGCATGAAAAAAAGTTAAATTTAAATTATTTTAATTTACTATAACCTACATATATAAGCGTAAAAATCAGTTATTATAAGTTAAAAATTATGTGTATATATAAGATATAATCTCCCAGCAAATACAAATTGTTGAGTAAATAAATATAAAATTACCAATATGTGAAAAAATGTATTAAAATTGGCTGTTGCTTAATTTTTCATGCTTTTTAATATTTATCTTGATTTTGACATTCTATTCTTAGTAATTTAGTAGTTAATATTCGGGCCAATAACCTAAGTCATATATTTTTTAGCTTTAGGACCGACAATTTACGTTCCGTCAAAAAAATTCTACCACTAAAACATTGAATAATTTCAGTTCTTGGCACCTTGTTGGGAACACGGTGTTCCCACCGCGGATTTTAATCAAATTATTATTACTCCTCCCTCATTAATGCCTAGATGACATGTGATCTAGTTTTGCGGTGAGACAAGAAGAGACGAGGCGAGAAAACCCATCCTCTTATCTCGTTTTGTCGACTTATGTATACCTAATAAGCCGATTTCTTCTTTAAAATCAACGAATTGTACAAGATCGACAGCTAGGTTCTTATCAGAATCATTATTGTAGATTCTATCAAGTTTTAGTGAGCTTTAATTTAATTGAACGTAAAATTTTCCACATGATGTAGAAATCAAAAATTGGAATGAATGGATTTAGAAACGGAAAGGCTCTGTTTTAAAGAAGAAATAAATTGATCTATAATTGGTGTAAATTTTTTACTTGCGGTGTCATATAAGCCTCCAGAACTTTTCCATAATCCGGTGGTGTAAGTCGAATATTTCGTTGTCGTTTCCTATGAGTAGAATAGTTTGGTTTTGCTTAAGTTCGTACCCCTTCACTTATATATTTCGAAGTTATCACGTCTTATCTTGTTAAATTATTTAAGTGATCTAAGTGCTTCCCCTGCCTAATTAAGGGTAATATTTGGATCTTGAGGCACATTAAATATGCTTTTTGTCCTCTCTAATATTTTTCAAAATACTGCATATATTCCCGTTTCCAGTAAAAGGATTCGGCTAGAAAAAGAAACTATTTGCATTGTTTCCAGTTTTGAATTGTTGCTCGTTGTCTTTTGAAATTGTAGATATTGTTTCTCTAATTTAATTGTACATTAGAGGCATCATCATTAGCGTTGGTCAACTGCCGTTGCGTGTGAAAAAATACCACCTTCCGCACTTATGTTGGTAAATAACTATTCTGTCTAGAGATTTTCAAGCTTTTTAGAGTTGCTGTGACCCCATAGCTTTAATGTGTTTATGCTACAATTTCTTGAAGGTATTGGACAATGTTATGGTTTCAATAACATTAAAATTTTGGACTTTCATTATCTTAATTTGTTAAATGATACACAAAGTTTCGGTTTTTCGATTTTTAAGTGATAACTAAGGACTACTCCTAAAGTCACGATCTTGTAAACTATTCGTTGTTTATCGAAGTTCTTTGGACCATACACCTAAAACTACTAAATTAACGTAATAATGACCAAAACAAAAATTTAGTTTTTTTTATAACTGTAGGATAAAGAACAACCGAGATATCATAATTAGAATTTTAAATTTTATTGTGAGGATCATTTGATCCGAGCCCTTTAACCCTTTAAACTTTAAAAATAAAGGGTTTTAAATAGCGGAGATGTCATTGATCTTACAGCCCTTAAAATTATTTTTAAAATTCTTCTTGAATGGACCCCATAACATGAAAATTAACAGAGTTATCGTTAAAAAACCAATCGCATTTTTTTGTTCCAACAGTTGGTGCTCTAGATGAGAGTTTACTTACCGACCCAGATAATATGGCTTAGTCCAGTTGTTTGGAGATGGGTTAATATTGAAGGATCAGATAAATAAAAGAAAAATAAATAAATAATTTTTTAAAAAATAATAATAATAATCATATTAATTAATAATAATACATTTTTCCTAATGAAGGACCCCGCAATTTTCCTATGGAAAACGGGTTTCGGCCAATTGATTTCAAACTATGCATAGTAATAGTTTTCAACACGCTGATCAAAAGTCTCAAGGAAGTAGTATTTAGTAGTTTTTTGGGACTGGAGTCTGGAGTCAAGGTATTGGAGGGGGAGTAGCTACATACCCCGTAAAAAATCCAGCTACAGAAAATGTCAGGCTGTACCTTTGTAACTATTTAAGTGGCTACAATTCGACAGCAATATCAAAAAATTCCGCAGAGCAATTGACCAAACTATTAGTTAAAAGAATTCCCAGTGACTTTAAGGTTGATTTTTGAGGGGCTAAAAGGGTTTTCGGGTTTTGTGCCTGTAAAGACTTGTGATCAGCGTGTTGAGAACTATCACAATGCAAAGTTTGAAAACAATCTTTGTCCGAAACCCATTTTTCATAAGCAAAATATGGGGTCCTTTGTGTGTTTTTTTCTATCCGTAGATATCTAAAACTCATGACGAAAAAATTGAATTATATATTTGAGCTTAGCATGCCATGATAAGCCAACAACAGAGAAAATTTTACCGGCAATAGATTCATTGTAAACTAGTGTAATAGTTCTGATAAAGAATTGTTTTAAAAATTTTGTTATTTAGGCTTTGATAATTTGTATTGTTACATTTGACAAAAAAATAATAAAAACATTTGTTCATTTATTTATTGTAATCAATTAAATCTATTAAAGCTGCTTAAAAATAATTATTTTATTATTTTTATAATAAACGGTAGTTTATAAGGGTCGAAGGCTGGGAAGTTGCCCAGGGTCCCCTTTTAAATCCGGCTCTGGCACGATTTTCCGTTTCTCGATCAAGCTTTGTAGCTCTTAAAAGGCATATTGCCTTTTCAAATGCCAAAATGGCTTTTTATTAAAGTTACGCCACTGACCATCCAATGATTTACGGTCCAGTTTCTCGTATTGAGGATGTAAGTGCCCGGGTAATTTATTGCCCCGTTTCTGTATTTTTGCATCGCAAATTAAAACGCTGCTCTATTCAGAACAGAGAACACAACATGCATGCCTTTGATGGAATTGAATTGCGTTCGTATTTCATGTAATGCATCGAATGTGCCTCAATGTTCCATAGAGTAAAATGGATTTTCGATTTGGGAAAATACCTTCATACGTAAATGAGATTCGCTTGTGTGGTAATCAATTTGCTTAAAAAGGAAAATAAATAATTTCTATATAACTGTGTCAAAGTCTATAAAAAAAGATTATTTTTATAGTTGAAGGTAAAAATAGGCTATAATCTCTGAATTGTACGAACCTTAATCGATTTTTATGAAAAATTAGAATCAAGCTTATTTTACCCTTTACTTTGTGTTACTTTTAACATGTGCTAATCTTGCGCTTTTTGCAATTTAGGGGGTGAAACCCACTCCTTTTGCAAAAAATTGGAAGAAATGCAAATTAAAGCATTTAATCGGTGAAAATCTTATTTAGTTAAATAGAATATAGATTCTGTAACATTTTAAAGCAAGATTTTTAGTGTCCATCCCTTAAGTCAAAAAATATTTTAAAAAAATTGTTTTTTGTCTTCCTAAAATATTAAATCGCACATTAATATTACATTAAAAATTTGTTTACTGCTCATAATATATTTTATTGAATTCCTGCAATTTTGAACCTTATATTTTAGCAACTTTAATCGTTTCATTTGTGCATTAGAATCGTTTACTAAATATAAAAAAATTATTTATTTATTCATTCTAACATTTTAAGCCTTAAATCCCTTTAAAACCACCTGAATTCAATTAAAAAAATAATCAGTTTTAATCATTTTAAAAATTAATTAAGGACTAAAAATCTTATTGTCAGAAAATGAAAAAAACAATATTTATTAAAAAATTTCGACCTTTATAAACCACCCTTTATCATAAACTTAATAAAAGAATTATTTTTTGGCAGTTTTGATAGATTTAATTGATTACAAAATATGAATGAAAAAAACTTATTATTTTTCAAATGTAATGAAAACAAATTATCAAAACTAGTCCAATAAATGAAGGGACGAAGCTCTAAATAAATCTGTATAGTTTTCCCTTGTGGCCCAATTCTTAGTTCTTTAAAAATGCTTTCGAGCGAATGAAAGTTTATTAACATCAACAGGTGAAAAAGGGCTGAAAATGGCCCTTCAAGGCCCGAAAAATGGGTTTCCCGCAAATGTCTGTCAAAATATGCGAAGTGGAGAATTTTTGTTTTAACAAAAAATGAAGATCGGCTTGTAATCTACAAAAATTGTCCTTATATATATTTTTTTAATCGATAGTTTTCGAGATAACAGGACCCAAAAGTCCCCTTATTTCGGCTGCTGCTCTACCGCTAGAATGCCGGTATCTTCATGGATTCATTTATAAGCGGACGGACGAATTGTTCCATTACTCGGGCAATAATGTATATTTTATAATCATTTAAAGTTCATTGAATTGGAAAAACCCGTACCTTTCATTGCATATGAGTTTGGGTCCATTCTGATTTTTCTAGAATATTAAAAAAAGCGGTCAAAGTTTTTTTTTCACAATATTTTGAGAGTATCCCATTAATGTATTGATATTTTTCGAAAAAAGGGTTTGTTATTAACATTTCTTTTTTTATAATGAGACCTTAGCAAGTGTTCAATGATCCCGAAAAATTTCCCTCACCATCTTTCTTGCGTTTTTAGCCATTTAGCCACATATATCCAGTGTGAAATGTTATAGATTTTTCGACGGCCGTTTTTGCGAAAAATATTGGTGTTGCGAAAAAAATGGTGGAGACTATTTTTGTAGGTGATCTTTATTTTTTGTCTAAACAAAAATTCTCTAATTCGCATATTTTGGTAGATATTTGCGGAAAATTCATCTTTGGGACTTTGGGGGGCCATTTTCAGCGGGTTCCCACGTCGGAATCGTGATAAACTTTTTCTCGCTCGAAAGCATCCGCAAAGACCTAAGATTTGCGCCACAAATGAAAACTGTACAGATTTATTTACAGCTTTGGGTATTTTCAGTTACTGGACTAAACCTAATTATTAAAAATTTTAAAACAATTCTTCATCAGAACTATTATCAGAATCAACCTCCTTTTAACAGTCAATGGAAGGACAATTCTAACATTTGTCACCTCTGCATGATCCACATGTTGCCTTACAAAATAGTTCAATTCTTCGGAAACCGCAGGAGGCACCGCATAATTTTTGCAGTCGCAAAATATCATTTTAAGTAGTTCATCTGATGCAGGTGTATTTACATTATTAATTATTTGTAAAGATCCTTTAATATTAACTCATCCCCAATCAACTGGACCAAGCCATATCTGGGTCTGTACGTAATTCTCTTAATATATTCATCTGGTGCACCAACAACAACAATTTTAAAGATAATTTTAAGGGCTATAAGATCATTGACATCTCCGCTATTTAAAACCCTGTATTTTTAAAAGTTGAAGGGTTAAAGGGCTCTGGTTAAATGATTCTCACAATAAAATTTAAACTTATAACTATGATATCTCGGTTGTTCCTTATCCTACAGAAATAAGAAAAAAAACAAAATGTCTGTAAAAAAAACTAAATTTTTGGTTTTTGTCATTTTTACGTAAATCTAGTGGTTTTACGGCCGAGTGATGATCGCGTTGTTAAATTTAGCGATGAACTTAGCAATTGTTAAAAGTTAACAACGGTTTAGAATGTTTAACAAAACGTCTTTGTCAGTGTTATTCAATGATTTTAGTAGGCAACCTGTTAAAATCTGCCATTTTGTTAAACATTCTAAGCCGTTGTTAACTTTTAACAATTGCTAAGTCCATTGCTAAATTTAACAACGCGATCGTCACTCGGCCATTAGAGTTCAAACATCCATGGTCCAAACAGCTTCGATGAACAACGAATAGTATACAAGATCTTAGCTTTAAGAGTAGTCTTTAGTTATCACTTAAAAATTGTTGGAAATTCTTCACTAACCAAAATGTTGTGTATCAATTAACAAATAAAGATAATGAAAATCCAAGATTTTAATTATTGAAATTGTCTAATACCTTCAAAAAATGGAGCATAAACACATTAAAGCCATGGTCACAGCAACTCTAAAAAGTGGAAAAACCTCGAGCCAGAATAGTTATTTACCTAACAAGTGCGGGAAGGTGGTACTTTTCCGCACGCACGGCAGTTGACCAACGCTTTGATTGGTGCATTTTCCGCTTCTTTAAAAAAAAAATCGTTTGTTTTTGGTGTTCACAAGTCGCGCAGCCATGTACTTTCTGTACAGCTTTATGTAGCAAGGTTAGGACAAATCTTGCTACAGCAACAAATTTTTTCAGCTTATTGGTTTTGGTAGATGGCATAGTGATTACTAGAATGTCTTCTTTATCTTCAATGTCTTCGCTCGTCATCTTTATTAACTCCTCACGTCGACAACCGCCTGCTTTACTATAGATAGACGTTGTCTGGAGCATTAAAAATAAAATTTTTACATATTGCTGTTCCAAAATTTTGGATTTTTTTGTTCGTAGTTATCTTTGACTGTCTTAAATCTATATATATATATATATATATATATATATATATATATATATATATATATATATATATATATATATATATATATATATATATATATATATATATATATATATAAATTAATGTGAATATATTTATTATATGTAGGTAGGTATATATATTTATTTGTCTGTCCACGTGATACTGAAGTTATGGCTTATGGTAAAATCATGAAATTTGGCACAGTGGTAGTCTTTAGCAGTGGCTAGAACCTAACGAAGACCGTTTTTTAAATTTCGCCCACGGGACAAAAATAGAAGCAAAAAAGTGTTTTTTTACCGTTAGCCGTATGGAAGGCTTCTTACGGAGACAGATGCTACTTAATATTGTCTCTCGCCTGGCGGAGACAGGCTTTTCATCTAGTAGGATAATATTTGCCTATATCAACGTCCTTCTCAAGTTTTATAATAAATTTTAACATCGAATATTTCGACCATAGCGTTGATGGAGCATATGTACTTGATAATGTATAAAAATATGTAAGCAGTACCTCTTCCTTTATTGGGGATAATTTTTTTGATTGCACCAGGACTCGAATAAACTGAACTTTTTTTGTAACGTTCTCTTGATTATTTATTTTCAACAATCGTGCGGTAAAATAAAATCGTGCGGAAAAGTGGCACCTTCCGCACGATCGTAGGAAAAATATTTTTTATCTCTTAAATTGCATATCCGGTTGAATCCCAAACCGCACCTTGCTTGGAATATTGTTTCCATATCTGGGATATCTCGTCTCACACAAATACTAAAAAAGGAGGAGAATATAGTTCCTCCCCTGGCAATATACAACACTGCAACACAAAGTGCCACTCTCATCATCCCTTTAAAGTTCATCTGAAGAAGCCTTGAACGCACACCTTCATCCCTAAACTAAATACTTTGTTCAGAGGTCCTTCCTTTACCTCCAAACCTGTCAATCTTTAAGTTCTATCATAATAAACTTCCTTTTATTTTCTTTAAGACACCCATTCGTACACATCGTACGTTCGTACAGGGTTTGCCCCATGATTTTAAAAAACACCGTTTCCATACTGCAGTAAACTTGGTCATGCTTAAAATAGTTTTTGATTTGAATCAACACCTACAATTATTTTATAACAATGTACATGCCTTAAAAAGATCCTTTATTTCTTTTTCTATGCAGTTGTACCACTGAATGCTGTACTGATTTAAAAAAAAAACCTTTTTGGCTTGTCAAATGTTAACTCTCGATCTCATGATAATCACACTGTATATCTAATTTATTTATCAAATAATTTTAAATTTTTAACCAGCCATATCTTGACAGCTAAACCTCAAGCTAGAAAGCGCACACAAGTTGATTTTCCTTTGTTTTCATTTCGGCTTTGTTTCTGTATCAATAAGCAGTTTATAAATCAAGTGCTCGAGGCTCGCATATTCGCTCATCGCAGTTGAGGCCAAAGTGTCGACAGACCTTCACAGCGTGAATTGCATGAACTACAAGCAACCCGCTGAGCCGAATCTCGGCCTGCTTTGCTTTCTAGGCGAACCTAGGACGAATTATGTGCTTTTGATGACCGTCATTTGTTTTCGTCATTGTTTTTAAAGGATGTTTAAAGTTACCGACCTTGCTTTGGGGGTTTCTATACGGCAAAGATGTATTTCGGTAATGATTGCGGTTTTAGGGTTTTCTCTGTTGGCGATTCTGTCAAGTCATTTGAAAAATTGAGCCCTTGGATATTTTACGACTTTTAGGTATTTTTTGTTCGTACCTTACGATGATAGTATCTTTTTGGGGCAAAAGCATTTTGGCAAATAGGTTTTTACTTTTGTTAACCTTAATTTTTATATACATATGGCTGGTGCAATGCCAAAGGCACGAATGTGCAGAGAGTATTTCAGTAGCAAACGCGTTAAGCTTGAAAGTTTTTAACGCCAATTTTTTGATGAATCTATATCCCTTAGGCTACGGTTACTATGGATGCGAATTACGAAAATGCGTTCTGACGACTACGTCCGAAAGTCTCGTCAGAACAAAGCGGTTACACTGTACGCGTTTTCTGATATTCTGATAGTCAGTACGTTTCTGCCGCACTGCAAAGATGGACGAATTTAATGAATTTTATTTTCCTAAAAGTCCATTAATTAAGTTATTGTTGTTAAATGGTGAAAAAACAAAGCATGTCAACCAGTTGATTAACAGTAGAGACGAAAAGGAGAATTTAAAACGTTATTCCAAAAATTATGGGATCAAAAGATTCTTTATTTTCGTGAATGTATTTCGGCAAAACAAAAACTGACTTTACCTTTATGGTGAGAAAAAGTTTAACAATGTATTCAGTTTTTTACTTCGAAATAATCTAAAATTTATTTAAAAAAAAACTATATGAGTACACTAGTGAACACGACACATTAAAAATTTTCACAGATGGCTTTTGAAATTACTTATAATCTAATGTTACTTACGATAGGTATATGAATTCAGCAAACACATGCACACGCGCGAAAATTAAATGTCACAAAACACAGTTCTACTCAATTGGCGAGAAACTAAAGGTAGTGGTCTAACTTTTTTGTTTGCCAAAATGCACCCAATTTTTTTTTCTGCTTTCCCAACTTTCCATGTAAAAAGTTCAAAGAACCAATTGCAGGATCGTATTTTTCGAAAAATTTTCTATCAAACCATACTAAAAAAATGACTTAAAATAAGCGAAATAAATGTAAAATACAAATTTTATTTTGAAAAAAATTTAAAAAATTTCCCCACTTTGCCTAAAAATATCTCTATTGTGATTGTTATTGTCTCTCATGTCCCACAAACGCCTGTTCTCGTACACTTAACTTATTAATTTATCTTTATCCATGGTTTCACTTCAAATTCAATTAATAAAAACACCCAAAACCGAAACTGGTCACATGAAAAAGTCAAATTTGTTTGATCGATCAAATCATTCTGACGACAACGTGCATGTTCTGACGTGGTGGTCGCTGCCAGTGTAAAGACTTTCATTGAATAGCAGGTGTTCGTTTGTTGGAACGAATTTATTAGAACTCGTCAGATTGCATTTTAGTCCGAAATCGCATCCATAGTAACCGTACTCTTACAAGGCCGATACTTATTTCGCGAATATAGATATTTTGTACTTATTTCAAAACCTAAGACACCAATGTACCAATGGGTACATTGGTGTCTTTCGCATTGTAGTTGATTTAAGCCTGTGTGAAGTGAAGGGTACAGGGGAAAAACCAACAAAGTTCAAAAAGTTGGCAGGATATATTTTTATTATTTAAACGGTACTATAAATAGTAAGAAGAATCTAAGTAAACTAACGCTAAAATCACTTTGATCATCGGCTGTCATATCATCATCATTATCATCATCATAATCATTATCATTATCTATCTGGTAAGTCTGGATATTGGGCTCTCTTATCTTTGCAGAACTATATAAGTATTTTGAGATTTACACACTTTTTCTTAGGCAGAGAAATTTGCCTATGATAAAGTTCGTCAGGTTTTTGTGGTTCTGTTAAGTTTGATTCTTTTTGTGGTTCCTTTTTTGATCCTTTACTAGTGCTGATAAGAAAGCTCTATTGCAAGTTTCCCTGTAGCCTTTAGTTTTAAGTTTTGACTAACAGAAAATTAGCTGTTTCACTGGCCAAATAATGAAAAGGTAGTTTTTTCTTGTACGCCTTATAAGAAAAATAATAACCTAATTTGTATACATTTCTTGTATACATAAAACTACAACAAACGGACTCGATTTGTTCCTGGCAGCTTCGATAACTGCTTTCCAAGTATCTACAGTTTTTACCCTTACACCCTTAAAAATTAATTTTATGTTTTAACAGGTAAGCATTTAGTGCATCAGTACCATTTTTACTTTAAATATCATAAAATTGCCTTGACTTTCATAAAAAAATAACCGAGACCGTCCCAGAAAAGTTTTAATAAGAAAAGCTTATGATACCAAACTTCCAATTAGCAAAGCAAAGAAAAGAGATTTGAAAAAATGTGTCAAGACTTAACGAACCCTAGGGCCTATTCTAACTTTAAAGAATCTTTAAAAACAAGTCCTGACATTAGGGATAACTTACTCAAGCCAGATATTACCGAAGTCAAAGACACTGAAAATAACTCGGATGAGAAAACACTTTCGTTTAAAGTAATATTGTTTTTTTTGTTTTGTTTTTAACTCCACTCTAAAAACTTTGTTTGCTCAAGTTAAAGTTACTATTCCAAAGAATTTTATTTGTAGAATGATGAATTTAATTTTTAAATTCTGATAATTTGTAAAATTTGTCTTTAAAACACATTCCTTTGCTAAAAAATTTTTACATATTTATTGTAATTAAAAAAAGAAATTTTAAATAGTTTGCAAAACCAAAAAAAGGAATAAAATTTTATTTTGTTAAATTTTTTTGGTAACAAAAAGTAAATAATTGCATCATACATAATTTTGAAAGTTAAATAATAAAATTGTATTTATTGTTGTTAATATTTAAAAACCTGCTAGAGGAGAAACTGGTTTATCGTTGCCCTTCCGCTCTATAAGTTGTTGCAGAGAAATCTCGCTGTCTGCTAAAGGTGAACTGAAATTTATAGGTGAAAATTAAGATTTTTAAAGGTCGCCCTGTAAAGAGGCTATTACTATTTTTGACACAACGAGAAGAAAAAATGTACCGTGCGATCCATTATAAGTGAAGCCCCAGGTTTAGACCTTTTTTTTAATTTTAGAATTTTTAAAGCAAAAATTTATTAAATGGGATAGCTCAAAGTTTTTATGACCCAAAATTTTTTTTCGTGGTGTCCACTACCAACGAGTGACCGCAAAGTCGTTTTAATAAGGATGACTAGTTTCCAGCAGGTGTTACCAAGATTTATTTAAGTATTTTACTGGTTAGAAAAGATTTTTATATAGAGTGTGTCCCGCTTTTCATGAATACACCCTGATATCTCAGTCAATAATAATGCATTTTTTAATTTTGGTGTTGATTGTATGTTACAAAAATGAAGTATTTGGAATAGTAAACACTTTTATTTACCATTGGCGTGCGTTCTTGGGGGGTAAAAAAGACTTAATTTTTTGCTAAAATCAGCTCTTGAAATTTAAAAAAAAATGGATTAAGGGGTTTTTTGGGGATGCTGATTTTAAATCTGACAAAAAAAATATTTAAAATAAGCCCTAATATACTTTTCCAAAAAAATCAAGTCCTTTTTCACCCCCCAAGACTGCACGCCAATGGTAAATAAAAATGTTCACTATGCCAATTACTTCATTTTTCTAACATACAATCACCACCAAAATTTAAAGAAAATCGCATTATTAATAACTGAGATATTAGGGTTTATCCATGAAAAGCCGGACACACTATATTTTGTAAAAAAATGAGAAAATAATGTAAGCCTACCATTGGCTATGGTAAAATAGCATTCATGTTGCCAGACGTGCTTCTTCAACACCTGCTTTCTCAAAACATGAAATTTGCACATTGGTGCCTTTGGCATTGCACCAACAATATGCTAAGGCAATTTTTGCTAACGTTACGAGAGGTGAGAGGTTTATAATACCACTTCTTTTGGCACCAAGCTACTGCACAAGGTCGGCAACATCATCATCTTTTTAAACTACAACTTTCAGCGGCCCAAAAAGATGGAAATCGCATGGTGATAAATCCGGACTATAAGGTGGATGTGTATTGTCCGAGGTTATTTATAGTCACTTGGGCAGTATAAGATCAGGCTTGCAGCAAAATAATATTCTTGGTTGAAAGCTTTTTCCGTTTTGAATGAAATTCAGATTTACCATTTTTTAAGTAAGCAAGACAGGGGCAATAATGGTACTGTATTTTCCCAAAAGACGATGGTTATTACTTTACCGGCTAAAGGCACAACTTTTGCTTCTTTCCGTTTTAAATAGTTCGAGTTGCGCCACTCTAGACTCGATCCCGTAAATTCTGGTTTTAAATGGTAAACCCAGCTTTTACTTTGGTATCACATGAGATGCGCAGTAGAAATTTTAACACTTTGCTGTTTTTATTCCAAAGTCGGCAATCTAAGTACCCATCTTGCACAAACTTTGGTAATGCAGAGGAGAATGAATGAATTCCACGTCACTACCAACACTAATTTGTAATGTTTGTGACCTTTTTAGTGTTGAATTTCTTTTATTGCCAAGAATAAGGTCCTGTATTAGGTTAATGTTGGTTTGTGTTGTAGAATTTTCAAAATCTCGCGTACGGCACTTCTTAAAGTTTTTACTCTCATTAAACATCTGGCGGTTTATTCTTCAGTCTCGAATACACATTTTCGCATACGACACTAGTATAAGGTCGCTTAAAAACCATGCGCATTAAAAATTTGGATTCTCAAATGTCATTTTCGATATTTTCCATTTAACATTAATCATTCGACATTTTTGCAAGTGGGTAGGACCCATTTGAGAAATGAATTTTTGTTCGTGATTGTATCAGTAATTATTGATATAACGTTTATTATATAAATTTAGTTTTATATAGTTTGTCCAAGCTAACATTTTTAGGTTGGGAATGCGAATATCCCTACATATTAGTAAATTTTGTTTTTCAGATTTAAGTTGGCTGATATAAGAATTTTAGTCAGGACCGTACGGAGGGAAGGGAGTTTCAAAATTTTAATGTCTTAAAAAAATCTTGTTATATTACAATAACTAAATTTATTAGTATTTTTTTCTTGCTGTTCATAAATTTGCATAAATTGTGAAAGCTTGATGATTGGCCATAATATTTTATTAAAAATTATCATTTTCGCCTATCTAGTGCAAATTAATAGTTATTTATTAAGTGTTTGTTATTTAGAAATAGTTTACACTATTTTACACTTTTTGTACACACTTAGTCCTTAAATACACCTTCAATTAGAGCGCTTAGGTACGTAAAAAAATGTAAAATAGTGTACACTATTTCTGAATATCAAACAGACCTGTTATGTTTTGTTATATTTGCAGGCAAACTCTTTACAGATGAATTGAAATATCCTGTTAAAATATCTCACTATAAGGGATGGTTCGATATCCCTTATTACGTAAATTTACAATTTTTTAAAGATGCCTAAAGATAAGGCGATTTATTTCATCTGATTTAACTTCATTAGCTGCTTCCTATATTAAATTATAAAATAAATAAAACAAAACAGTAATAATTATTTATTTATTCAGAGTATCATTAACACAATAAGATGTTTATATTTTATAAAATAAATTTATCAAAAACGTTGGAAGGTCGTGTTTAAGGCTTTAGAAGTGGCAATGTCCACCAGGGGTTTTTATGAAAAAAGCAAACGTATGTAATGACGAAAGAAAAATGTATGCAATCTGCACGCAGCAGATACTAGTCTGGACACTTTTAAGATAAGAGAGCAGACAAAGTGGTAGGTTTGGCGTTTTAGCAGCTGGACTGTAAATGGATGCTTGTGAGTTCAAGCATTTTGGCAACTACTGTGGCCATTGATGTAATGTGTTTAAATGAAATAGTCATTTAATATTTAGTTTTTTATTAAAAGCAGTAAGGGAGTTTAATAAAGGAAAGTTAAAAAGTAAAAAGAAGATAACTTGTAAATGATTTTATTACCATTTACCTTATTAATATACTAATAATGTGGGTCCCATAAAATAGGGAATGTCTTATTATTTTTGAATATATACCATTTCCATAGCATTTAATTCACAATGATATGGATGCAAGCGCAGCACTTGATGACCACCCTGCTGAATAAGAGCATCAACGACATAAGATTTGGGAGACTTTGGTAGGCGCTGAATCAAGCACCACAAAATCTATTTAGTCGCCGATTTTGCAAAAAGAATATTTCGGTTTTTTAACCATTTAACCATATTTTCTTTCTTCCCGCCACTATATGGCCAGTTTTCTAATAACCTACTATGGTAGCTGGCATTACCTAAAATGGCTAATGAAGGCCTTTTTAAATTAGATAGTAAATCATCTCTAACCCACTTTTCAAAATTTTCAGCTTTCCTCTCGCCATGGTAATCTCCTGTTTTTGTTTTAGATTTAAAACTTCTACTGGTACCATCAACAAATCCTTTTTCTGAACCAGCATGTAGAATAATGTATCTAAGGAAAATATAAGTATTTCATTAGTTTTTTAATTAAATATACTTTAATGTTTCATAAGAATGCAGCAAGTGTGTTCTGTAGTTTAATGTTGTCTAAGAGCTACAGGTTTAATCATATGTCCTATGTATGAAAGAGACCCTAACTGAGGTATCTACCGAATCTGTGATATATGTGTATTTTTCTCAGGATACCCCTTATGCTTAAAGTCTAAGTGTTCACATACTACGAGTATCTAGAGTGAAGTCAGATGTAAATTACTGATAAGATTTCATAGTCTCGAAACTCTAAAGATGAAGGTGCGGAAAAAGTGGGAAATGTGAAGTGGACAATAAAGGGATGCATCTAAGTAGACTTTTAATTTGCTCTATTTGGGATGGATATACAAAAGAAGAAATTATGACAGCTAATGCTTCGGAGCAGAAGCTGTAAAAATATTCCTAAAAGAGAAACAGGTCTTCTACAGCTTGTCGGTGTGCCAGAGGAAGCTTAACTTATAAGGCAAAACAAAATTTTATTAGAGGATTGTAAAAGTGCTTTACCTTGTGATTAAAAAAAAATGGGCCCTTCAATTTTTCCTTAAGTGTAGGAAAGAACATTTTTTTCTAGCGTATAATTAGTCATTAGAATGTTTTACCTTTCCACTAAATAATACATCGTCATCCTGCCAAGACCTGCGGAAAGAGCTGTTCGAGAAGATCCAGGTTTCATCGAGAAACACCCAAAGATTTTTATTTTCTCCTAAATCTTCAATTTCCATAAAACCTTTTGAAAATTTTCTTCTCATGCATTGCACATTTGGTTTTTCCATTAAGCCTAAGTTACTTATAAATTTCAAATTTTGCTTCTTATATCGTCAGCAACTGCCACTATGCGATCCTAAAAAATACATTCATAAATATATTTAAATCTTAAAATATTTGGCACATCTGAGGATGTATTTTTAGATTATGATACTCCTAAAACGAGTTATTTTACCTTTTGCAAGATCACTATTCTAATAGCATCATTTTTCAAAAAATATTTAATAGGTTATATTTTCTTACCTCCGACTCATCACAGCTCTGAAGTGGGTTTCGAAGCTTTACCAAACTGGAAATACAGTAATCATTGTGATTTATACACTAAAAAATATCTATTCTAGTGATTTTTTCTTAAAACCAATAAAAATAGAAACTTAGTCCAAAATAAAATAAATTATTAAATATAAAAAATGTCAAATAGTCCACACAAAAAAAAATAAAAACTGCAAAGTAATCTCTAATATCACTAATTACTTTAAAACACGAAAAACACACCCAAACACAAAAAAAATTAATACAAAAATTGAAACGCCGTTAATCCATTACTGGGTGATTTACGCCAATCAGCTGATTTTGACGTTGAGTCTAGTAATTTTTGTTTTTGAACATGTAAGCCAACACAAAAATGTTAGCTTGGACAAACTATACAATATCAAGCAATATAAATATGTATGTTAGAAATGATGGAAGTACAAATAATTTAATCTAGTTATTTAATGTTTTGTAAATTGGGCAATATGTATTGGAAATAATAAAGCACTAAATGTTTGTATACCAATGAAATTTAATTTTTTATGCAGTTATACATTACATTTTTATTGTACATAAAAAGATCTTCTATAGTTAGTAATACTGATGCCTATAACGTATTATAGGCATCACATTTTATTATATTTCATTATTTCGCCATAGCTTTTAGGTTTTCTCTCCGCCAGGAACTTTTTTAAAGCAATATTAACCCACTTTTTTCTGCTGTCTTTGAATATCAAGGATGAAGAAAGGCTTCCCTTAAGGGATTTTTATCGACTTTGACCAACTCTTCTAGTTTATCTTTCTAAACACCACTACAATATTGTAGACTCTTTTATAACAGTTCGTTCATTCTTCTTTAAAAAAAAATACTTGATTTTGAAATACACAAATTGACGAAATCACCGGCAAACAATTGAAATTTTATAGGTTATGTCTACTATTTGCTTTTTAAGAGCTTCTTACCGTTTAATTATCCACATTTACACTGTAGTCAAGTTTTTCCATTCGACAAAATGTCAAATTTCAGATTAAGACTCGCATAACACTTCAGAATGTGAAACAAAACGGGTAATCGAAACTCATTTGCGATATTTGTCGATTGCGACTATAGTCAGTTGACACTGGAAAATTGACCTCTTGGACTTTCGATGAGGTGAATTCCCAGTATTGTGCTTGAAGTCTTTGCAAAATATTACTTGATTTGGCACTTAACATTTTTATTTACAAGAAATTAAACTATTATTCATTGCGCAACTGAACTTTTAGCAGCTTGCTCTGTCACTTTAGCAGTTACTGAATCAGGCCCGTAGCCAGAGTTAGACTTCAGAGGGGGCCAGATATTTTCAAAAGGGGGGGGAACTTTTTTAATAGTTATATAATATTTACTGAGATTTATTTTATTTAATAGTTACATATTGTTTAAATAGGTATATACATATTTAGGTATAATAAACAAATCTACGCAAATAAGTTTTTGAATAAAATATAAAAAATATTATAGTTATTCCGTCTTCAGTCCAAATAAATATTTAAAAATAAATTTATAATGATACATATAAAAAAACAAAACATAATTTCCAACAACAACATAAAACAACTCGGAAAGATTGTATCATGAAAAAAAAGGAAAACTAAACTGTCTGGTAAAACATTATAGGTGATAATAATATTTTTAAAAAAGTTTGATTTTTCTATTTTTTTTCATTAAACTTTCTAAAAATTGCATCATATTTAATGAATTTGTTCCTCTTTTTCAAATGCCAAAAATACGAGATTTGACAACCTTTGGTGTGTCATTGACAGTCGTTGAGTTCGATTAATCCTTGTAAGAAAGAAAAATTTGACTGCAAACAGCTGTACTACAAGCAAATGTTCTAGCTGCAGCTAACATATTATATGTATTTTCAAAGCTAGTTTTTGACTGAACATTTCTGAAAACACGTTAGGATTTTCCTTTTTTTCAAATATTGTTTCGCAACATTGAGTTCTTCTTTGCTAGGAAGAGATATTCCCAGTGAAGAGAGGTAACTATCCCTTCATAATCTAAATTTTCGGCGGCTTGAAGCGCGTTTATTAGTTCATTATTTTCACTGAACCTTCGTTTTAGTTCCAATAACATGACATCCAGCACTTCAAAAATATAGATTTCAAATCTGGGAACTTTTAGAAGTACCAGTAGTTTCCATAATAATAAAACCTTTTAGTACAGGATTAATTTTTCTGCGTCGCTTGGATTCTACAGCTTCAGATTTAGTGTTTTCTCCTGTATTAAAGTCACCACTTGAACAAATATCACATATTTCGTCATACACTGAGACATTTCTAAATTCTTGAATTGATCCAATAAGGGATTCTATTATCTCTGCGGATTGTCGAAGGTCTGTTTCACGTGCTTGTAATAATTTATCGGCTGGTTCCAAAGTATGTAATAGTTTATTCATGAAAACTAAACTGAATTTAAAGTGGTCCATTGAAACGACATTTTTTAAACCAACAGCCTCGGCAACTTTGTCCCCTGGAAAATTTTTATCGACCACAGCTTTATTTAACAAAATAATAATTTCATTATAATTTTTATATATGACGTCAGTCACATGTAAATAGCCTGACCAGCGTTGCTCAAGAAGTCTGCTTAGAGTATGTCCTTCGTATAACTTAGCTATGGCACTCTGTTTAAGGAAGTGGTATAACATAGTGCACTGATCAAAAAATTGTTTGATTATTGGAATATCAATTGATTTAATTAAAACCAAGTGAAGCCTATGATTAGCACAATGCACATATGGAATTAATCGGTTTAGTTTTCTTTGAATTTTTGCTTGGACGCCTCCATTCTTTCCCTCATTACTGACGCTCCATCAAAGCACTGGCTAAGCATCCGATTGCTGTTTATTCCGTATTCTTGGAGAGTGTTTAATGTTAAGTTAGAAAAAGACTCAGCATCTAAATCTGCTGTGGTTTTTATGCAGATAATTGATTCTAAAACTTTACCCTCTTTTACAAACGAATACCAATGGCTACATTTTCCCTATTATTTTATCTTTTGTCCCATCTTCAAGTAGAGTAAACCAGGGAACGTCTGCATTATTAATATCAGCAACGATGTTCTCACGAACGCATTCAGCCATGACTTCTACAACATCATTTTGAATGTCTGGTGATAAATATGTAGCATTTTTGGGCATTTGTTTATGACATTTAGCAAGTTTCTGATCTTTTTTCAGAGTAAATTTAAAAATGTTATAAATAAGCTTTTTCTTCATTTCGTCGATATCATAGGTACCTCTCATTGGTAGTCATTCCAGAGAAGTTGGATAATTCAAATAAAGTGATATAGTACCGATTGCATTCAAAAACTTCTTCATTTAAAGCGTGGAAACAGATTTTCCCAAAGTTTGTGACGTTGCTTCTCTGCCCATTTTGCCTGCTTCAATGTGGTTTTAGAAGCATTGTGTTTGGGTCCTTTGAACTATCAGTGCATGCTTCCAGTTACAAAACCACAAGTACCAAACATGTTTTCTTTTAGATCAATCGGTAGAAATTGTCTACATGCTAGCAGTATGCAAATGGAACACTTGAATATTCTAGCCACACATTTTTGAAACCATTCTTTTCTAAAGCTTCTACCATTTTTATCTTTGGGGTATAGTGGTGATCACCTGAACAATATCCAGATCTTGGAGGCTAAATCTGACGGATACTGCACTTTTTATTTTAGTGGTAAAAAAGGGTATGATGCACTTTCCTACTTACAGACGTCAAATTGCTTGAACATGATGCATTTTCATCTTCTGTCGGAATATTTTTCTTTAATTTGATGACAAACTTATCCATAACGCTGCGATTAAGATATCGAATTTAAGAGGATTTCCACTACAGAAAATTAAATTCAACTAGACAACACAAAAAAACTATTACATACGTAAAGTTTTAACATCCAAAAAACCAATAACAACAAGCTAAAATTAATTCAACCCGTACTGATTTACATCGAAAACAAAACTAATCCACTTCTTATTAAAAATACTTTAAAGACAGCTAAGGTCCCAGAATTAGCCAAAACATGCCTTGAAAAAATTATAAAGTAAACATTTTATTCTTTTATTCCTGGACATCAAAAGAACTTTTTATAGTAAAAAAGTTGTTTCTTTTCGGCGGCGCGGCATAGGCGCATAGGCATTTGCATTCACAGAAATCGCGGAGTGCGGCGCGGCATCTTGAAAACACCTACAGTTTCTATATCGTATTCCTGGAAAATAATTATGGTTTTTTAAATTTTATTGATGCCGGCTTCAATAACGGTTTATTATAATTTATGTTTGTGGAAGTTTAGCTTGCTAGTATTTTTTTCTGACTCTTAATTTTGCCGAGAAATTTTTTCATTGAATACTTGTATTGTATAACTCCTGAAACCACCTCTTGGCTCCTTAATTGAACATTTTTTTTTATGGAGATTACGTGCGTGATCGAAAAAGCTGCAGGGGCGAGAGACAGCTTCGGGGGGGCGACAGAAGGCTCGGGGGGGCTCAGCCCCCCCTGCCCCCCCCCTGGCTACGGGCCTGTACTGAATAGAAACAATCGAAGTTACTCTGACATTATGCACGCCTTCTAGATACCCCACTGCAAGTACCTTAAGATAAAATTGCGGCTAGGGCCATTTAGTCTAGGAGGAATCGGCGAATGAGTACCGAAAACTATTCCACCTCAATTTTTTTATACGATCCTCTTTAAATTGCCCCACTAATGATGGTGCCTTATCGCTTAAACCGAAATTTTTTAAACAATTGCAAGGAATTGTTATTTTTTAACCGGACAATTTTTTTTTCATATTCTCTTTTGAAATACAAATAGAAACGGTTCTATGACTTTTTACGATAAAGTTAATATTTTTGGAGATATGAATTTTTAAAAATTCGAAAAATCTCAAATGTGGATACTTTTTACCCATGAAAAATATATATTACAAACAAAATACAACATAAAAAATATATATTCTTATTCTTTATACAATAGTTATTTGAGATTTGAAATTTTTTTATTATCTATAGAGTTTTTTTGATTGTTTATTAAGCGCGCTCACAAGAGTAGGTAAGGCCTCACTTTGGCCAGACAGACGCCTGGCGTCGCGACGCCTGACGTCACTATTTAGGAATCTTAGGTAGGTTAAATTTGTTATACAGGATGTTTGCTCTTGCCTTGGCCATAGAATAATAACATATTTTTTGGGGAATTTTTTTTCATGTTATACATAATGTTTTGCATTCCTGTTGTGTGTGTGTATACGATTTTTAGAATGGCCTTGTGTTGTGGTGTTTCTTTGATGCCATAGGTCTTTTTACACTTTATTTTTTACGATTGCAAATACGTTTTTTTTTCGCCAATTACAGATAGCCTATGTGTATTTTCTAGCTGTTTTCCTATATATTTTTTTTTACTTATTTTTAACAACTGCATTGTAGATAGCCTTAGGTCTTTTTGCTATATTTTCTATCTATTTTTACGATTGCATGACGTAATACACTCTTTTTTTATTTTGATCGTTTTTTTTTGTTAATTATACGATATAATATCGGTTTGATTAGCCGTTTTCAAACTTAATACACTCTAGTAATTTTCTTTTTACACCGTGCGGAGGGGGAGGATTTTTGGGAATTTTTTTTTTGTAGTGGGTCTTTCCAAATATACTTAGAGTTCATACCTACACATAAATATTTACCTTTACTGTATAGCAATTGAATGTAGTAATTTTACACCGTGCGGAGGGGGAGGATTTGGGTAATTTTTTTTTGTAGTTTTCAGAGGGTCTTTCCAAATATACTTTAACCGTGCGACAATGAACATAGACAACCAACACTTCTCAACCGGCATTGCTGTGAGAAATATACCGATCAACTTTTCCAATGAACATAGACAACCACCAATACCCTTGACGTATGTCGCCATTTTTTTTTTCACGCATGTACAATACTCTAAAATACACCTCACCCAAGATTCCTAGATTTTCTAAGTCACATGGTTTTTAACATATGACGTTTAACATTTGACAGATGACATTTGACAGATTGACCACGCCCTAAATAATACGTAGCACAAGATTCCTAAATATTTGCGCATGCGCAATACTCTAAAATATTACTAACCTAAGATTCCTAAATAGTGACGTCAGGCGTCGCGACGCCAGGCGTCTGTCTGGCCAAAGTGAGGCCTTACCTACTCACAAGTTTGCGTCCCTTACCTTTAAAAGTATCGCCGTCTCTCTGACTGTCGGCCCGTCTATGTCCCGAATCATTATTTATCTTTTATCTTAAAAACTAGTTACCTTATTAAAATTGTTAAAGAGAGCAATGTTATTAATAATTTAATTATTTACCATTTGTTTTTATAAGTTTTTTTTCCTAAAATCAATTTAACAAAAGTTATTAGAGCCTTATTTTACTTGTAAGCGCGCGTAATAAACAATCAAAAAACTATAAACAATATTTTTTTTCAAATCTCAATTAAGGATAATATTAACTATTGTATAAAAAATTTAAAAAAATATTTTTTATAAATATTTTTTATGGGTCAAAAGTACCCAAATTTGAGATTTTTCGAACTTTAAAAAATGGGGAATATTTAATGTCACGCCAACTTAAGTCGTTTGCACGACATCATTTAATAGAAAAACTGTTTTAAATAACGATATGTTTTTCTTTATACCCACCATCACTTGCACGACAGTTTTTAAACAAATCAGCGAATAAATAAATTTTAGCGACGGCTAAAAATGGAATTGCACGACAAGATAATGCATTGCACGAAAAAAGACAAAATGTTATGACAAAAATGAAAAGCGATTAAAGTGGTTTTTTAAAGTCAATAAAAGGAAAAAAATAGTAAAAAATGTATGGCACGACGTAAAAAAAAATATCAAATAAAAAATATAACGTAAAAACAAATATTTTGTGAAAAAATATTAATAAAAAAAAAAACAGATTTTTAAACGAAACTTTTTCTAAATGTAAAAAAAATAAACTTATTTTAATTTACTGAAAAAATGAAAGAAATATCTTCCTTTCAATTTTTATTGGACAATTAAAGCTTTCTTCCTTTGCTGGGCGTCCGGTTTAGGTTTTTGTCCCAGTGCTATTAGTTTGGCTGCATTCGGTACATAAACCAATTTTAATCGGATCTTTATCCCCAAAAACATGCTTACACTTCAAGTGTTTCAAAAAATAAGAACATGTGCATTTTAATTGACTTAAATCTACATAGTTAATAGTAATAACCTAAATGCTGTAATTGTTTTTTTTAAAATCATCAAACTTTTCCCCATTTACCTTCTATTTCTTTAAATTCAGAAATCAGCTGAGGGGTGATTTAATTAGCATTTAATTTTGAACAGGTATAAAATAGTTGAAAAACCCATATTACTTTCTTGAAAAACTGTCTTATTTGTCGCCGCTATGCTGACGTGCTATTAAATTCTTTTATTTTTATAATATTGTCGTGCTATACCCTTTTTTTATCGTTTATTTGTTTTAATTTTCTGTTGACATTGTGTTGTGGATTAGATATTTTCTTTAAATTTTAAATATTGTCGTGCACAATATTTCATTTATGTGTAAAATAATATCCTGCCGCTTAAAATTTTTTTGTCGGGTAGAAATTTTTTTTACGTCGCGTTAAAGGCAGTTCTTTATATTTTATTGGCGTTCAAAATAACATTTAAAACGTTAATTTCCCTTTTTTGTCGGGCTTATAAATCTAACCCTTTAAAAAATTTATATCTCCAAAAATATTAACTTTATCGTAAAAAGTCATGAGGCCTTTTTTATTTTCATTTTAATAAAGAATACAAAAAAAATTGTCCGATTGAAAAATAACAATTCCCTGCAATTGTTTAAACAATTTCGGTTTAAACAATATGGCACCAGGTGGCGCCATGGCAACATGTATTTATATCATCAGTAGGGCAATTTAACGAGGATTGTATAAAAAAATTGAGATCGAATAGTTAGTTAGTTAGTTAGACTAATTCCTTAGCTCAAGATTTGAAGAGTACGAAAAAAGAAAAAAATCCTTATTATTTTACACACTCTTATTGGTCTACCATTAAAACAAAATCACTGATTTGCAGTAGCTCCTTGGGCCCTCTGTATACTAAAGCTTTAGATGGAAATTTATGCCGTATCACTTAAGTCTGACTTTTTATAATGAAACGCCAAAGAATTCTAAGAATGTCGATTATATACCACACAGAGCTGTTGCACTCTACTTTTTTACATTCTTTTCAGCATATTGCTACTCATGCACCTTGTTATAGAGCACAGAAAAAAAACTGAAAAACATAATTAAAATATTAAAATGGCTCCTTGCATAGTGTGCCAGCGACCATAGACGAAATGTAAATCGTAGCACGTTTTATGATTAGCCACGGTCGCGTTAGAAATAAGGCCGTCGAATCGAAAAATAATTTATGAGAGAAAAGCTGGTGTATGGGGAATGCGAAGCACGTTCCGATTTATGAGAAAATAAACGGGGAATGGGCTCGTAAAAATAGAGTTTTATTTGCGATTGTTTGATTGCTATGTAAAGGAGGTCGGGTTACTATTACTTTATAGCTTAGGCGAACCAGTCATATGCGACATCGCAGCTTGGGGATCACCCACATTCAGCAAAAATGGAAAAATGGAGCATTATTGGTGCAGAAGGGGTTTTTGTGGGTTACTCATCTGGCAAATTAAATTTACTTACCTGTACTTTTCACGCATATTTTATTTTAGTTATACGGGGTGGATAGGTTATGACAAATTCGATAGGATATATTTTAACCGACTTTAAAAAAGTTGGCTATCAATTTGACACGTATGTAGGTATGTAAAGCATAATTGAAACTGGAATATAAAGGGTGTCCGAGAAACACCGTTCGAATAATTCTAGGGGTGATTCTACATGCTAAATTATAAAGAAAGTTCATATGAACATAGGTCCGCAAATGCGTCATAAGGTTGCTATGGCGATTCAAAGATTACACCGGGATATAGGCTTTATTTTATATCTCTGAAATCTTTCGGATAGCCGTCTGAATTTTGGAATATAAATTGCTTTTATTAGTAGGTAATGTTTAGTGTTTTTACTAAATTATTATTTTAATCAGGGGCTACCGACAGGGGTGGCCTCGATTTCACATTTTTACTAAACGTCATATTTTTGCAATTTTCTTTGGAAATTAGAAAACCTGTCAGGCTAGCCGTTTTTAAGAAAACACTCCCCAAAGAAAATAGTGTATGCATTGTCCTAGACCTAGTACTCTGTTACGAAATTTTTTTTAACATAAGGTTTTAATTGAAATGTAATTGAAAAAAATATTGTTTCTATTTTTCAAGTTATAAATAAAAAATTCTTAAAAGCTACCACTTTCAAATATATATTATATATATATATATATATATATATATATATATATATATATATATATATATATATATATATATATATATATATATATATATATATATATATATATATATATATATATATATATTATATATATATATATATATATATATATATATATATATATATATATATATATATATTTTATATTAAAATATTTTATATATATAAAATTTTTTTTTGTATTTTTTTAATTTGTCGTTTGTGTCCTTAACCAATCTCTCACTGTAGCCGTTCTGCTTAAGATCCCTAGTTATGAGACTTACTTCGGCTTGCAGGGATTCCTTACTGTTACATAAGGTCACTGAGCATCTGGAAAACAAAAAAACCACTCGAAATTAGAGTTAAAGAACACAAAAAATATATGGAACGAGGTGAAACGTCGAAATAAGGGATTGCCGAACACGCATGGTCGGAAGCAGAAATTATTCGGAAAGAAACCCACTGAAAGAAAAGAAAATGTAAAAAAGCTGTAATAATTGCAAACAACCAAATTGTATTTAGCAAACCTAGTGTCGACATTCCAAATATTTGGAAGCCGTTGCTGAACCGTGCTATATAAGTCACAGGAACAGTTTTAGTAACCTTTTGAACACGGTTGGAGATGCATTACTTACCGAAACGTTGTGTATTAATTAACAAATAAAGGCAATGAAAGTCTAAGAATTTTAGTGTTATTGAAACCATTACATTGTCTAACACTTTCAAAGAAATACTGACTATTGTGTAAAAGATTATTCTTAAAAAAAGGATAAAGAATATATTTTTATTCTAATTTTTTAAACTAATAGTGACAGAAATAAATAAATAATAATACAAGGCATCCTGTAACATAAATATTTTATTCCAACCACGTTGATTCAAAGTCCACTTTAGGCGGTAATTAACGATTCACTTAATTTATAAAATGTATAATAACAAAAGGTTATTTAAACAAAATACTTAAGGTAATTTACTGGTCAAGTTAAGTTTAATATTATTTTAATTTGATCTGATTTAGGAGTACAAGAAATAAAATTATGGGTGGCGCTAGTTGTGCCCCTCAAGTATAACTTGTTATTTCTTTTAATTTTATTAGGTTAAGCTCTCTCAAAATACTATCTTTACAATACCTCCTAATGTGGCTAAGTGAAAACACTTTGTATAATTTAGGATCCTATTGTACACTCAGTTGGCAAATAAATAATTAAATACTTATTATTTTTATTTATTGTGGTATATATCTAGTGTTAAGGTAATAAAGTTATGCTTTGTCAACATTTTGACATTCTAAACAAAAACTTCCTGTGGTTTCTTGCTCATTTCTTCCATAAATGCATTTTCTTCCGAAGCAGTAGTAGTTTATCTTGACTTTCAATAAGTTCTACGATATACATGAGGTCTCTTAAATACCATGTTTTAACTTTAAAGAAATAATTAAAATGGGGGGATGAAGGCGACAAATTTACAGTCGGCGAAAATCGACGCTACGCCACTGGTGTAGATTGTTCCTTTTTTACATTTTAAACCGAAATGTTACACTGCGAAATTTTGCAGACGTTTCCAAAAAGATTGCTTTAACGTTAAAATATTTACACTTTTAATACCCAGCCGCAAAGCGGATGAACATGGCTAAATGTCAGTTATTTCTTATTTCTGATAAACGTGTATAGTTTTTGTTTGATGAAACCACATTGGGCTGGTAACAATGTTTTTTTATAAAAATCCTTTACGAAAAGACAAAAAATAATAATGTTAAATAATCAATACTAAATATTTATTGTAAAAGTGTTTCACAAAACAAAAAGCTATCAAAATGTTAAAAATTTCGAAACTCAAGACGCAGGACCTATGGAAATGTTTTAAAACTATTGTGCTTAAATGGTTGGTATCCTCTTGGTATATTGCAATGTATAATATGTAACACCTATTATAGATTTATAGCTATAATAATTGCTACAAGATTATCTACGCATTATAAGAAATTATTATGTTATAATTAGTATCTGCGTTCGAACAATAAGAACAATAATGAAGTGTATCATAAATTTATCGAGTTTTATAATTTAACTTAATTACGTTTAAATTATGTAATGTCACAATTTAAACGAAGGTTCAGCTTCGGCTTTGACTTCTGCCACATTCGGCCACAATGGCAATTTCGGTCAGGACATTTGGCTTCGGCTAAAAAAGCCGAAGTTTTTATCCAAGCGTCGATAACGGAGAAACGAAAAACGTTAATTAGATTCGTTCGCGTTAGGGGAAAGCTGGGTGGACCCAGGACAGTTGAATCAGGCCAATCGACACACTTTTTACTTATTTTCCTTTAAACCTTATTTAGAGTAATACTGAAAGTGAATTCAAAACACCTTAATCTTCACGTGCCCACCCGTGGACATTGCTGCTTTACTTCCTGGAACCACGTTTTTTTTTTTAAGTTTTGATTGACATTTTTTAAATTTCTTATTAAATTGTATGGTTAGATGTTGATTTTTTTTACTTCATGAAATCAGAGATATAGTAACCTCATACAAAATCAATGTAACTCGTTCCATCGGTGCCCACACGGTCCTGAAATGAAAATGGTCATGTGACCACCTGTGCGCACATTGTCCCACTAAGTATTAGGTACAGCAATGAGTACCCGTGAGAAAATGAGGCTCAACGTGTTAACAGTTAAACAATTTTCTACAATTGTGCCCACTTATGGGCATTGCTGCTTTAGTTCCTGAAACCATTTTATTTTTAATGTTGGTTGCATTTTTTAAATTTCTTATGAAAAATGTATGGTTAGATTTTGTTTGTTTTTACTTCAAGAAACCAGAGATATAGTAGCCCCATACAAAATCAATGTAACTCGTTCCCACCGGTGTTCACCCTGTTCTGAAATAAACAACAATGACTACACGTGGGTACGTCGGGCTCAACGTGTTAACAATTAAACAATTTTCTTTAATTGTCTCACTAAAGACAAAATATTCTTGGCTTTCTAAATTAAAGACCTTTACGGTCCTAGTCATCTAATGATTTAGGCCATATCATCTGGATAGAACTAGTTTGAATTTCGTCTTCTCCACTTTCGTCGACTTTAAAATCGCAGCGATATTCCTTAGTATGGTAAAAAACCTCTGCCGATATATATAAAAATAAAATTATAAATTTATTTAAATATCCATTACAGTTAGTTAAATTAAAAGGGTTTTGTTGAATCCCAATCGATTTTGCAGTTCTTTAGTACAATCCAAATATACAAGATTTTTTTTTTCGTGGGCAGTTTGCGTTTTAGTCAATATATGTGAAATTTTATTGGTTTTGAAAAAGCAATTGCCTTGAAAAATCATACAGTAAAAAATTAAAGTATTTTAAAAAAAATTAAAGAATACCGAGTCACCAAATAGAAAGGTATTGTTGTCTAAGGGCCCCACGGAGGGTGGGTACTGATGTACCGTGGGTGTCTTAAGTGAAGTAAAAGGCAGTTTATTTATATGGGACTATATATAAAAAAATGTAGGAAAATTTATTACAGACACCAGTTTACACACACATAAAGATAAATTAGCGTGAAAAGTGGGACATTCGGGGCTTCTTTAGATAAGAGGATAAATAAAGGAGGCACTTCGTGTAACTTTGTTGGGAGTTGCAGGAAATTTAAATAAAAAAAGACCTTAAATTTACTTTAACTAAAAAATATGACCCAATAATCTTATCCCCTGTTACTCACTCCACTGTACCGTGCGATCCACTATAAGTGAACCCCCAGGTTTTGGCGCTTTTTTGATTTTAGAATTTTCAAACCAAAAATTTATTAAAAGAGATAGCTCAAAGTTTTTTTATGATCTTAAAATTTTTTCGTGGTGTCAACTAGCAAGGAGTAATCGCAAAGTCGTCTTTTTTTTTTTTTTTAATAGGATGACCAGTTTCCGTCTATATTTTTTTATAGTTTGAAAATTTCTCTAATAGGCTCAATAAAACTTGAGGCACTTGAACGATTAGTTTTCAAGATATTCAATATTAGAAATTTAAAAAAAAAATAGTGACATCTTGTATGTAAATATAAAAATAAGTTACCTGTTAATCTGTGTAGGTAAATTTTTGTTTTGACATACTCTTGTTGATAGTTGTCCGAAATTAAACGATTAGGTGATCAGTCAATTTCGGTCAGAATGGTTTATTTAGACGAAAAAAAAAACGGATTTTGTCTTATGCTACGTTGGAAACAATCAATAAAAGGCTTAAATAACCTTGAAATAAATGTCATTAAAAGATTAACGAGATTGCAGGATGTCGCTGTATTTTTCACCTGCGTATACCATGTGAAAAAAATTAGAAATTTTTAAGGCGGAATATTTCGAAAACTAATCGTTCAAATGCCTGAATTTTTATTGAGACAATTAGAGAATTTTTTAAACTACAACAAAATATAGACGAAAACTAGTTATTCCATTTAAAAAAAAATTTGGAAAACCCCCCACTTTTGGCGATGACTTTTTAGGGTTTAGTTACCGGGGAAAAAAATTTAAGTTTATTTAAAAAAAATGGGGGACATTTAAAATTTTTTAAAAATTAAAAATTTTAAAAAGGCACCTTTTATTAAAAAAAAAATATGTTATGAAAAAATATTATACAGTAAAACTTGCCTATAACGGCCACCATAAAATTAGGAATAATTGGCCTTTAAAGAAGAGTGGCTAGTATTGCCAAGTAACAGTTGTTCAACCATTCGAGGCCAAAAATTTTCCACTCAGAAATTATTTGCTGCCTTAAGTGCTTTTTGTTTAATTAACGGTCCAGATATTGGAACATTTTTACCTCTTGCTTTGCAGAATCAATTGTAGACGACTTGATCTACAGCAAATCCTTTTGACTTTGGGAATTTCCTCTTTTATTTTAAATTAACAGCATCTCCAATCATTCGTTTTAGTTCAGCTTTATTCCGGATGATATTATTTATTTGGGATTTTCCAAACGCAAACTTTTCAGCAAGTTTTTGCGAACCCAAAGCGTACTTTTCACTTTCCGCGATAACATCAATTTTTTCCTTAAATGACAAACCTTTTTGTTTTAGGGACACAATTAAACACTTTTCGACTCCAAACACGATAACTTTATTTTGATTTAAGACACAACCAAAAATATAATGTGAATATAATCCCCTATAGCCACTTATGCTATTTAAACATGGCCATAAATATTATTGTTGGGGATTTTCACCTTTAAAATTTGCAGAATACAATCATAAAATAATAAAATACAAATTAGCCCAAAGAAATTCCGGCCAATATAAAAAGGTTGATTTACCTTAAATAGGTTATAAAAATTAAGATTTGTCTGGCCGTGGCTGTTTTTATGAGGGTGTCTATTATCTAAGGGTATTTATATATGGAATATTCTATAAAGCAGATTTTTGTTAGCTTGAAAGTGGCCGATAACACAGGTGGCCGATATAAAAGGGTGTCCTTTAACACAAGTTTTACTCTAATTAAAAATCACCCACAAACTTTTTTCCACACATTATACCGTTGACCTTAATCTGGAAAAACACCTTCGTCCATAGGTCGGTGAAAGAAAAAACATATTTTTTGCTTTGGTTAGTTTTTTAATAAAAGTTACAAAGTTCATTATGTAAATCTAGTAACGCTTTTACGATTTTTAACACTTCGGGCGCATAACGGCATCCACACATGTAGATGGCACTGCGCTATGTGTTTATCCTTTTCCCCGTGTCGCATTAATGCCATACAGGGTTATTAGGCGAATTGTCTCACGCAAGACACGCAGTGCAACATAATCACATCTTACACCTGGTGTATGCAATATACGGCATTCGCGCTTTGGATAATTGGCAATAATGAAATTAGGATTGCAGGGCCGGTAAAACCCTACAAGTATACTTTTTACCATGCACAATAGAAATTGATATTTTTTTTTATTTTTATGCCAGCCTATGTAGGCTGATATGGTGCCTAAGTACTGGGTATCGTGAGTGTCGGGTTTTTGTATGTGTAACCTATTTTATAACCCCGTTCCGTCAACACTGTTGAAGCACCTAAACATGTAAAATTGCATTTCACAGTACCTTTTAGACAACGCGGTAGTGCCACCACGGATGTTATACAAATAACCGCTACCTCTGAACTAACCCCATGAACGACATCTTGATCATGTCATCCAGATGGGACTTACAGTTTAACGGGGGTTTCAAACTACACCTAACAACATACGGTGTTCCCTAGAGGTTATTCATCTAATTACTAATCGTGCCCAACGTCGCTTAACTTCGTTGATCTGACGGAAGCGGTAATTGATGCGGCAAAGGTTGCGGGTTGTCCGCATAAATGCCTCTTAGACTCTGGGAGTCGTACCCGGCTCATCCTCGTGCTAGGCAGCATCACTGACCACTATGCCACCGAAAGAGACGTATTAAAGTATTTAATACAGGGTAATCCAAATATACAGCGTGTTCCAGGATAGGTGGCCGAATTGGACCAATGGTCCAAAAATTTTTGAATTTATTACCAGAAATTTGGCATTTTGCTTAAATCGGTATTGTACATCGCCAAGTAAAAGCAGAATTTTATTAGGACGCTTTTTCAAAATTAAAATTAATGTAATCCGGAGTTACATCATTAATTTAAACTACTGTGTTCGAAAATATTATTATTTGACTTTTTTATATTTGTTTATTTATTTGATTTATAAATAGGTCCATATTTTAATTATCAGTACAATAAATAATGGTATAAATATTAAATTACAATATTCAAGAATTAACAAAAAAATAAAAAAATATT